>JAHWFO010037994.1:0-17829 GCA_023313115.1 Rhysida immarginata | reverse complement strand
TTGCTTAAGAAAACTATATCACAAGAGAGTCAAATTAGCCAAGAAAAATTTTAAAAGGCAATACAGTATTTATAAAACTACTGAATTTAATTAAAAGAACTTAACTGGTGTCGACAACAACCTCGGAATTCTTCTCCGACGGGTTCGCCCGACTAATCACACATTGCGCAAGTATGTGGAAAGGGTTTGGGACTATGTCGAAAACTGAATAGTGCATTACACGTGGGGGGACAAATTAAATATACGCTATAAAACTAATTTTGAAAATCGGTTATAAAATGAATATGTTACAACCTAGGGAGGCAAATTTTTTCAAAACGCCCTCGAAGATTATTGATTAGTAATTATTCAACTCACCTTAATTTGAATTTTTATGAATTTTGTTTGTCATAAAAATATAGTTTATGGATACAAAGCATGAAAGGGTGATCAAAAAAGTAAGGTTTCAAAGCCTGCAGTGAGACGTGTAAATTTTATTTCATACAACCGATACAGCCAAATGATAGATAGTACATACGAGCATACATTAGGTTATTTTTCGACATACAGTCTGTCCCAAAAAGATAGCTGGTGTAGCTTTTTTATAAAATAGCAAAGAAAATATCAACGGAATCACATTTTATTTTGCGAATGATTAAACAATCATAAAATAAAGTAATATATTATGTTTTAAAGAAGATTCCATTTTCTGGAAAGGGGAAATAAAAAGAAAACTAAAAACGGACTGTTCCAAAATGATAGCCAGTGGGAGAGAATATGAATTTCCATAAAATGATTTCAGCTGAAGAATGATTTATCATTACTAGTTATGGGTTGTGGACAAAAGGGAAATTGATGGTCTTCGGCAAAAACATGCTTCTGTAAAAGAAATTGCCTTACAGTTACAACATTCTGAAAAAGTTATTTATAATTACAACCCTAGCGTCAATAAACTTCGGACACCAAATAATTTGGCTAAAAACACAGTGAAAAGTGCATACAGAGGCATGCAGGCTAATGAAAATAGATTTACTGAGTATATGTAACAATATCAACATGGATTTAGAATCGATTTAATGGTGTGAAATAATTTATTCAAATTTATGTAAAATTGCGTTGTCAACAGGTTTCAAAGAACTTCGTACACAAGGGGTCGCCAGCATATAGAACTTTCCTGAAGGCTGTAGAAACGCCCAGAATGCTTTGCATCAGGCTTTAAAAGCACCGTCCACGCGACAGAGCACAGTATTCGTGTTGTTTTGAACCATGGGACGTGGTAAGCCAGTAGAAACTTGTATACGGCAAAAAATTATACAGCAGTTCCAGAATAACAAATCCCAGCGAGCTATTGCCCATGAATTATCAGTTCCACTCTCTCTCTACTGTTAATGGGATCATCAATCGTTTCAGAGAAATCGGGAAAAAGAACCAGGGACTGCACCAGGTAAGCAGCGATTATTGAATGTTAGGGACCTACGAGTATTTCGACGTTACATTGTGAAAAACAGGCATGCTCCCATAAGTGAAATGACTGTCTGGGCTCGAGAATATTTTCATATACCCATATCCGAAAGCACAGTCCTCCGTTACATCAGAAGATGCAACTATTACTTATACGCTACAAACAGGAAGCCATTTATGAGCACTGTAGCTAAGCGTCGCCGGGTAGCATGGGCCAGAACCCATCTAAAGTGGACCCTTGCTCAGTGGAATAGTGTTCTGTGGTCCGACGAGTCCACCTTTGCAGAGATGTATGGCAACAGCAGTCGCAAGGTGCTAAGGACCAAGCACGAAAGTAATCATCCCGACTGTTACCAGAGGAAAGTTCAGAAGCCTGCATCGCTGATGGCGTGGGGCTGCATGAGTGCAGCCGGGACAGGATCGCTTCACTTTTGCGAGGGCACTATTAACTCTGCTGCCTATATAAACATTCTTCAACAGCATCTGCGTCCATCCCGCCAAAAGTTGTTCAATAGAAGACCAAGCATCTTTCAGCAGGACAACGCGAAGCCTCATGCTGCTCGGAACACCAAGGCTTGGCTACAACAGCAGCGTTTCAGGGTGCTTGACTGGCCTGCCTGCAGCCCAGATCTGTTAACCATTGAAAATGTATGGCGCATTTTAAAGCGAAAAGTCAGACAGCGGAAGCGTCGAATACTGCAGCAGTTGCGGGCGTGTATTTCCGAAGAGTGGGACAAAATTCCAGTAGAAACAACGCAGAAGTTAGTGTCCAGCATGCCTCAACGACTTCAGAGCGTCATTCGTCGGAAATGTGACGCCACTCAATGGTAATGTGCAATAAACGGTACGGTGTACGAAGTTCATTGCAACGTGTTGAAAACGGAACATTACAAAAAGTCGCTTATTTTATTTTCTCGTTTTCTTTTTTATGTTAAAATGCTATATCACAGTTGTACTAAAGCTCTCTGCACTCAATAAAGTAATTTTCATTTGTTTACAATTAGTTTCGTTGTACTTATCCAAAATTCTGTAGGTGTCCGAAGTTCATTGACGCTAGGGTTGTACTTGAAAAAATAGTTGCTATGGCCAAAAGAAAACAACTGGAGACCTCCTCCCCGTACTGCACGAGATAAAAGGGTTCTGATGCGTGAAATGGTTAAAAACCCAACGTCTGTAAGAAAATTAGCTGCTTCTGTGCCATCGCAACCGTCAAGGATGACAGTTTGGAGAGTCCTAAAATCAATGCCCAATGTTGAGTTTACTACAGGTATAGCATATGCAACAGATTACAATATTATATGTAATGTGTTAATGTTATAAATACGTTGTTTTTAACATATACTGTATTAAACAGGTCAAGTGCAACCTGCGTGGAAGATGCACCACTTGCAAACAAGAGAAAAATTTGTTGTAGATCACGTAACCTGGACGCACGAATGGTTCAATGTTATCTTTTCTGATGAAAAGAAGTAGAATTTAGACGGTCCTGACGGATTTCACACTTATTGGCATGATATTCGCCATGAACAACACTTCTTCAAAAAAAGGCAATAAGGTAGTGGTTCCGTGATGACTTGGGGGGCTTTTGGCGGACTGGGCAAAACAGAGCTCATAGTTGTAGGTGGAGGAATGAATGCTGAAATTTACAGAAAGATGTTGGCAGATGCTCTTCTTTCTGTACTGAAGATATCAGGTGAAACACCGGTGTTACAGCAAGATAATGCCTCTGTATATGTGTTGCAAATGCTAATAGAAAATGGTTTGCGTTAAACAAATTGGTCGTTATAGCATGGCCTGCTCTATCTCCAGATCTCAATCCGATCGAAATGGTTTAGGGATTATGATTAGAGAGGTTTATAAAGATGGCAGGCAGTACAGTTGTACAGCATCTCTCAAAATGCAATAAATGACATATGGTAAAAAATACCAATTGATGTTAATCATAAATTGCTAGAATCAATGCACAATCGCTGCATTCAACTTATCGAACTCAAAGGAGGAAAGATTAAATATTAAAATTTATTTTATTGTACTTTTTGTTTCACCAGCTATCATTTTGGGACAGTCCGTTTTTAGTTTTCTTTTTATTTCCTCTTTCCAGAAAATGGAATCTTCTTCAAAACATAATAAATTACTTTATTTTAAGATTGTTAAACCATTCGTAAAATAAAATGTGATTCTGTTTATATTTTCTTTGCTATTTTCGAAAAAAGCTACACCAGCTATCTTTTTGGGACAGCTATCATATCGATTTAGGCACTTGTCGATTCGTGGGATGAGTTTGAATATTCCCTCCTGGTAAAAATCCTGTCCTTGCGTGTTCAGCCTCGTAGTCGTGAAGTGTTTCACCTCCTCGTCTGAAGAGAATCGTCGGTCTCCTAGGTGCTCCATCAAGCGAGGAAAGAGGTGAAGGTCGCTTGGAGTGAGGTCCGGGCTGTAGGGAGGGTGTTCGATGATGTCCCAGCGAAACTGATTCATCAGTGTGGTGGTCTTCTGGGCTGTATGAAACTTTCACCTCTATCCTCACTTGAAGGAGCATCTAGTAGTTATACTTTAGAGTAAACGACATAAATATGAAAATTGAATTGTAATTCCTAAATAATGAGACTAACAAAAAACTAGAATTTAAACGAATAAAATTGAGGAACCAATAAGTTAAATAAAAAGAGTTGTAATTCTTTTTATATTCGAGCAGATAAATGCTTATCAAAGCGTTATCATAAGCATTCTTACGACAATGTTAAACGAAGCGAGCGTCAATCGTTGAACCATTCTTTGTATGCGTCGATTATTCCTTCATACACTATTGCTAAAGCGCTTCTACATAATCATATACTGTTAAAGCGAGCGATTAGCTACTTGCGATTAGCTTTGACAACAGTAAGTCTAATTAGAATTCAGACATTGATAATCTTAAGCTAACATCAATTTGCTCTGGATAGCAATTAGCTATGGACAACAATTGCTGTGGACGTTACGAGTTGTTATATTACATGCCATAGCTTACGCCCGTATTCAGAATGAGCACTCTTGCGCATTGGTTTACGCATTCAAGACCATTGTTGAATACAAATTTCATATAATTGAATTCGTTCTCAATAATGGTTTGAGTAATAGCAAGAGCATGAGCGCTGATTCTGAATACGGGTGTTAGCATTGAAAGTTTCCAATGATACGATATAGTACCATTAGAACACGTCCTACTAAGCGAATTTCGAATATAATACCTTTACTCGTTTTATTCATTCATGACACGTCGTTACAAGTTGTTTTATATGATGCATGACATATCTTAGCACTAAAAGTTTCCAATGGTACCATATGGTACCTATAGAATACGCACTACTAAACCTGTTTTCGTTATCATTAATTACTCGTTATATTCGTTCGTGATAGTTCGGTACAAGTTGTTTGATATATTACATGCCATATCTTAGCACTGAAAGTTTCCAAAGGTAACATGCAGTATTTTCAGAATAAGTACTACTAAACCAATTCGGGATGTAATTAAATATTCGTTATATTCATTCATGACACGTTTTTATGAATTGTTCGATATATTACATGCCACATGTTAGCAGTGAAATTTCCCAATGGTACAAAAATGATACCATTAGAACACATACAACTAATAGAAATTCGGTTTCCATTTCTTGCTCGTTATACATATTCTTGACACGCTGATGCAAGTTCTGTTTGATATATTATGTGGCCTATCAAAGTCCCAAAGGAACCAAAATGTTACCATTAGAACTGTAAAACTAAACTAATTTTGACTCATTAATTGTTCATTATATTTATTCATGACACGACGTTACGAGTTCTTTAACATATTGCTTGGCATATGTTCATATGTTAGCATTGACAATTTTAAGGGGGGTATCAAAATCGAACCATTAGAGCACGTGCTATTCTACCCACATGTATTTCAGCTGTACACTGTATCATCTAGAACTTGTTCGTGCTCTGTCACATATTTATCGATGGAGAAAACAAACTTTAACAAGCATGAATTTACCGCCAAAGCGGGTAAAAGGAGCAAATTTTCGATTTATATAATCGAGGCATCATACATGGATACATAAAATTAATCTCCATTTTAAAACACTTTAGAGGAAATATATAAATATGAAAACCGAATGGTAAATTACTATTTAAGCAAACTAACGTAAAAAAAGAATTTAAACAAATAAACTTGGAGAACAGACAGGTGAAATGGAGAGTCTAGTTATTCTTTACATGTTTGAAGAAATAAAAGTTCTAAAATTTATAGACATTTCTACATAGTGTTATAAAAAGTGAACCTCAATTGCTGAAGCGAAAATAAGTGTCTATTTTTATTTCCTTGTACTAAGTAAAGGCAGTAATGTAATCGCGAAAAATTTCGGTTTTCAGATTTCAACGGAAATATACATTTTGTCTATCCCTGAATCCATTTTGACTAGTTTAGGCGTGATGTCTGTACGTACTGTAGCGTACCGATTTTTTTCTTTGAACGGGTAAGTGAAACGCGGAATTTTCTTTGCCTTAACCCTTTGCTACGAACTTATGAACGTTAGCAGCCCTATTTTTCTTGGTGGCCGACCGTGGTACTCGCGATGCTCTTCCTACTCCATCGTTGTTTTCCTTCTACAAGGCGATTGTGCCGATGTTCCTGTTTTCCTCTTAACAGTAGGAATTGAACCGATTGGTTGACTTGTGGTAAGAGACGGGTGTCACTGTTGTAGGCCAACTTTTTCCCTACGCTTCTTGTTTAGTTCTTTGGAGGTTACCGTGTTCCCCCTCCTAATGTATAATTAAAGGGTACACATGACGCGTTCGGTTCGTGTTGTTTTAATATAATTCTTTTTTCTACCTTATGAGTGTTTATTTTGGTTAACTATCCCTCGCGTATCGGTCCTTTTTAGATTTGAGGAAATATTTAATTACTTTCCTCTAAATGAGACCTGGCCAGGTCATTGAGTGTCTAATTTAAGATTTTTGGGGACTTTATTCCTTTATAAAACCGATTTTTAGCGGCTAATGGGGCAAATTCTTATTTCACTCGTATCTTATGAACTAAAACATAGTAAGTGTATAGCTTAGCTAAGGCCTGAACGTTTTTTTGCCTGTCTTGAAGTTTTTTGAACAACAATCGGTAGACAGAAGCTAAAATTTTCACTTTCCCCTAAGTGTGGATTCTTTTGCTTAAAGCAGAACGAAAAATGCCTAAAAATTGTCTTTTCGTTCCTATCGTAGTTATGATTTTGAGAATTTGAGATTTTAATGAGGAGAAAACATGAATCGTCAGATTCAATTTTTACTTGTAAGAATAATTATAAATTTTTGAAATATTCTGAAAATATTTTTATCTTTATTGTTTTAATTTTTTCTTTAGGAACATGTAGTCAAACAAATTGTTTGAATTGCGCGCTACGCTTTCTTTTTATAAGCTTTTTATAACTTTGCTGTGTTAGTTTGTTTAGGTCAAATCTTGTAATCAATATTAAACCAACTTTCCGACAAGCTAGGGAGCTGCAATTTGACACACTTATGCAGAATCGATGACAATTTATGATAAAGAAAAAAATTTTCAAATCGGTTCATTGGTTCGTGTTCTAATGGTACTAACTCATTACTACGAATTGATTGTTGTAACAATTGGACATTTCGTTATGGCGAGAGGTAAATGTATCTATTGTTTATTGTTGCAAAATTAAGCTGTATTGTTGCCACTAAATAAAACATTATAAAAGCTTGGTTTGATAAAACCTTTTTCCTCTTAACTTGTTCCTCTCCACTTTTACGTGCGATTGTTGATATTTAAATTGACTTTTGTTATTCGGGGTTAGTCTTTTAGAGCGTCGCGTTATTTTTTTTTTCTCGGAGCGCGAGTACTCGTGTCTCGTGTCCGCGTGATATTAAAATTTTTTTTTTCTTTTCTGAAAAAAAAATTTGTTGTTTACTCTCTTTTACTTCTGGTTTGGGTTGAGTTAGAGCTCTCTTCTTGGCTACATCGTTGACTTGCGGAAGATCTATTACCTTCCGCATGGCACTACAGATCATGTCTTCAAAGTGAGTTAGTGTGGCAGCATGAGTGTGGACGGTTTACGTTGGTCGACATCGCCTTGAGCCGTCCTTAGGAGTCCGACTTAGTATTTTTTTTCTTGAAGTCGTGTTTCCACTCTGAACATGGGTTGAAGAGCCTTCTTTATGTTCCCTATGGTGGATTTCCCAATCTTGAGTCTGGCAACGCTGCCGTCGTTTGGATGTTTTTCACGTTGGTGAGGCCTGTTACTTTGCTTTATTTTATCATTAGCGTTACGACGTTGGCGATCGTTCTTCGTCTTCAGCAATTTATCTCTATTAACGCCCCTAGCTGCGTTAATTTTATTTAGAAGAAATGTTGTCCCACAAGTTTATTTGGTTACTGTCCTTGTGCAAAGGAATAACCATGTGTGGGGAGAACCCTTCTTGATTATCTTCCCCTCGTGAAGATTGAAGATTATTCCCGTCGAGTTTTTTGAATTTTTTTCTGTGTTTGACTTTCTTGCTTTTGGAAGTCTTTCCGTTAAAAGATCATAATTTTTACTCTGCTGTTGACAATTTTTTTTCTTCAATGTTTGTTACGATGTTCGTTCGTCGTGTTGCGTTCCGCAAGTATTTCAAGTCTTCGTCAAAATGGTGTCCTGTGACTGTTTTCAAGCTTCGGTCGTTGATGCCCTTCCTTAACCGGCGTGTGCGATTCTTAGACCACTTAGAAGTTGGTCTCGCTTCTATTATCTTTTCGAGAACTCATTTGCCCCTGCTATGATTACTATCAATACCGTTTTTTAGTTTTTTTTTCATTATTTTTTTGTTTAAGAAACTTGTTAATGCTTATTAGAATTTTTATGTAACTTAAATTTTGTTTCTTATTTATTTAATTTCCTTTTTCTCCTATTATCTTTTTAGTTTCTACGCTTTCCTTGCATTTATTTTTTTTAATGTTTTTTTGTAGATTTAATCACTCAACTCTATTTAATCTTTAATTCCCTTTTTATTTTTTTAATTTTTTTTTACTTTATTCTTTCGTTTCTTTTTTCCAGAACCTCGTTCTTGTTTGAGTCTTTGTGCTTCCCTCCAGTGCTGTCCGCAACCCTTTGTTCTTTTAATTTCGTCCGTCTTCTTCGTTCCAGTATTCCACTTTGTCTTTTAAGCTCACCACGTAATTTATTATTAGTCAGTGTTCCTTTGTTTTTCACCTTTAGGTAACTTTTGTTGGAGGTTCCTGTTTTCTTTTTTTTTTTTTTTATTTATACCGTTCTTCTGAATACCTATTTGTAAATTTTATTTGCTTTTGATTTTTTGTTTTATTTTGTCAAATTGAATTTTTTTTATTTCCAATTACTTAAGTCTTTGCTCCTAGTCCCGTTTACTTAGCTTTAGTCACTCTTCCGTTCGCTTACTAGCACCTCTAGTCGGTCCATGGTTACGAGTTCTATCCCTTACTTGTAAAGCTGTCGTCAGTTCTCATCTTCTTTGGTCATCCGTCAGCCTGTTTCCGATGCGAGTGAGCTTAGCCCCGTCGCAACTTCCCCTGAGGCGAACCAGTTCTTTAGGCCTTCAATGGACTTTCTGATTTTCTGGGCCGATTAATTTTTGTTTGTGAATTCCATCTATCGGGACCATTTGTCTTCGTGGAGCATCGCTTTCTTTATTTATCACAAAAAAAGGTGTAATAAAGAAAAATATTTATTTGGAACTTTGTTGGTTTCTTTACGCTCATTTTTTTTTTAACTAAGTTCAAAATGTAACGCGGTGGAGAGTTAATTAACTAAAGGGATTTGCTTATATTTTGTTTTTTTTTTACTTAAAGAATCGTATCACGGTACTTTAAGTTGGGTTTCTTTTTTTGCGAACTTAATTTTCTGAGTCAAAGTTTTTCGTATCTACGCGTTGCTCTTATTTAATTAGGCATTCAGAAGGAGTTCCTTTCCTTAATTTCGAGTTATATAAACTTTTGAAGTGTAAGGTATTTTCACTAGCCTAACAAAGGAACAGAGGGAGGGGGCTTTTATGTTTAGACTAAAGGTTTCTCCTTTAGTTTGGCTGAACGTGCGGGAAATTGCAGTTCCAATTTCTAGCACGTAACAGTACGTACTGTAACACCACTAAGTGTCAGCTGTCTCTTCCTTCGATTACACTTTCTTTACCATCGCCGTTGGAAAGATATTATAGATAAGAGATCTCCCAGATAAGTTTCCTTCCCTATATTATAATGAAACCGAAATGACGTTTATGACGAATTGTTCCTCTTGCAAAGCTCGTTAAAAAGAAAACAATGCGTTGCTTTAACAATGCTAGCAAAGGCTAGAAAATTAATTAAGCTTTATAACGACGTTCGTTCTACACAATTTGGGTTGCTGTTAACGACAGCAGACGGTGGAGAAGAGTTGCCTTTTGGAAAAAGTTTGGCACTCGATCTTAACTTAAAAAAATAATGATCGCGTTTACCTTTATAGAAGAGTGGGTGAAAGCGTGCCCACGTCTTCTAACTTTTACAAGGATGAAACAAAAATTATCGATCAATTAATCGACAGAAAAGAAATAAACTACGGGAAAGTCGCGGAATCTAGAGAATGCCGATGACGTGACGATTGTGAAGAAAAGAACGCAGATGTTTAGAAGATACAACATGGTCTCGAAGAGTTGGATACCCTTCCATAGGATGAAATGGCTGATTGAGCTAAAGAAAAATCCCTACGATTTGGTATTATGCTATGTTATTGGGCCATGACTTGGTTGGAAACGTTTATCTAATTTTATAATTTTTATTTACAGAGATCAAACTGTTCATATCGATAAAATAATAAAACAAGAACAAAACTGAATCACGCAATGAGACGAGAAAAGCTACCCGGAAATCAAGCGTCCGGAGAAAAAGAATCTGACACAAGGTGATTTCGAATCTATGGAACCTCCTGAGGAAACACCAAGTTGTACTGGCGAATATTTTTTTTTGTGCAGTAAGTCCCTACTAACCTCATACCCTCCTGTTGGAACCCTTTCTTTTTAGTATTATTAGCGTATTTCTATTTTTCTTTCCCCCCCCCCCTTTTCTTTTCTCTTACGCACTAAAGGGGTAAAGGAACGAGAACAGCTATAAAAAAAGAAAACTGTCTCTGTGCTTCCTCTTATGCACTCTTAATTAGTTAAATGGATAAGCATGTTCCTCAAAGGAAGTGAAAACTATGACTTAGTATAAAGAGATGTAAACTAGATGCAACTCCGTCAGTGATGTCCAGAACAAAGTGAGTTCTAATTGGAGTATAATTCTTCACGTAACAAAGGACCTCAAATGTGTAGATAGAGATCCAATTGAGACGATGGAACTATAATTATGTTTTATGTTTCTGCCTTGTTTGTGGTTTTTTTAATTACTAGACGTTAATTTTGTCGAAATGCTATTTCTATTAAATTTTGAATTTTTATTTTCTTTTCTGAATGCTCGAGGCGACAAAACAATCTTCGATATCGAAAGATGTGATATCAATCGTGAAGAATGGACCTTTTGACGACTGTTTCGAAGAAGGGAAGAAATGAAAACGAAAGCTCCGCGTCAATTGTCGAGGGAAGCACTGAATCTTGATCTTGTAAAGAAACCTATAGAAAAGAACGGAAGTTGTAGAAAGTAAGGATATTTAATAAGAAATATATTATTCCCAAGAGGTTTGGATAAAATATGTGCTTACTTGAGGAGAAAAGAAGGAAAAAAAAAAGTCTTCTTGACATATAGACTATGCTAATTAAGTGCAACAATATGAGTTGGATTTCTAAATAAAAAAAAAAAGACTTTCCCCTTGAAAACTTTCATAAATAACGTTGTTGAATTCGTATAGACAAAGCTTTCATGTATGTTTATCCGTTCCTTTCTTTCGAAATAAAGCCCCGGCTATTTTTTGCATCAGATTTTTAGGCTGTGAGAGTGAGTTCAATTACCTACCGACTCCTGGAGCTTCGATTGAAATTGGCGCAATAATTAATGAACCTATGACGAGAGGTATCTTGCGGAAGAATGTGGAGAAACAAAACCATGATACAAGATAAGTAACTTTGCCAATTGAAATGGAGATTTATATAATGATTGTTGTTAACTATTGCTAATGGCTACCCGTCGTTCTTTTCTCATCTACAGGTTCTTATGTTAGGAGATCTCTGTGCAGGAAGTATCTCTTAATTAGCTATAATTAAAGAAAAACCGTTACAGTACGTATGTATCTCGCATAACTCAAACGATTAGCTGTAGAATGTTGAAATTTTGTAGTTAGGACCGTTGTACCATCTAGTTGAGCACCTCCCCTTTTCATTGTAATCGACTGGGCCAAAAATGTGTATTTGTGGTCTACACAACAGATTTTCTTGCATGTCTATGAAGTTTTGTTTGCGTGGAGCAATTTGTGACGTCGGCGTTTGATTGTTGGACAACGTATAGTCGAAGCCGACGCGATCTATACAAAGCCGTGGCACTGATTTTGTGACATCATGCAAACAGATGGATTTTGTGACGTTTTACAAAAAGATTTAAAAATAAAATAAGGATATTTAAAATTTTAACTAAAATGATTTATTAAAAAGGTAAATGACCCATGTTTGGCATTAATGTATTTTATTCTACTGTATTTACTTAGTTATCTAAAATACAAAATTCATATTTAAAATACGTCACGAAAACAATGCCAATTTGACGAAAACAAAACTTACAAAAAAAGTTTACAAGCCTACAGGTAATACAAAAAGAACTCAGCAAGAAATAGCAAGAGATAGACCTGGTCGACTCAATGCTAATTAATTTAATAACAAGATAAAGAAGTCAGGTCATTATGTTTCTTCAGCCGTGACCGAAATTGAGAATATGGCGCCAAGAGATGTAATATTGGTCGTAATTTGGCCCAGGCCACCAGGCCGACATAGTACACACTCATTCTTCTATATTTAAATTTAGTTCAGGAAGATATACATTACAGGCCTGTCTGGTAGTGTAATTGTGCCGATCTTGATTTAGCACTATATTCACAGGGAGTTGTAACAAGTACGAGGGAATTCAAAATCTTGAACATAAATGAGCAGAGCTGTATGGTATGAATTTGATCTATTGTGAAGATGCCTAGCATAGAAAAATAACGAGAAACGGAAGAATCTTTAGGGACATTCAATAGGATTCTGAGGAACCATTTCTGAAGCTTCCTAATTCTGAATAAGTTATAAGATGAAGTGGAACTATTGCTCCGAAGAAGTCAACCGGACGGCCTCCATCCACAACAAAACGTGATGACAGTGCTCTGAGGCGAATTGTCATCAGAAAACGACATGCACCTGTTCCTGAAATAGCAGCAGATTGGTGTGAAGTCATTGGCAACAATGTGTGAATGCTATGTGTTGACGGCGCCTTGCAAAGATGGGTTATAAATGCTGCAACGCAAAATCAAAACCACTTCTGACTGGCAAAACAAAAAGCAAATCGACGGCATGGGCAAAGGAGCGTCAGGACTGGTCTGTTCAGAACTGGAACACCATAATATTTAATGATGAATCAACTTTTGAGATTTGTTTTGGAAGTGTTGATTGCAAAGTGATTAGACGGAAGAGTGAAGAATACTTGCCTGATTGCGTTCGACGCAGCTCAAAGTTTCCAGCTAAGCTAATGGTTTGGAGATGCATATTTGGTGTTGGCACTGGTTCTTTACAAATTGTTAACGGGACTGGTTCTTTAGAAACCTCATTTTTGCCATCTATTGCAAAACTGTATCCACGTCGTCGGCGCTTCATTTTTCAGCAAGATTGAGCAACATGTCATGCCGCTACTTCTACCAAACGCTGGCTTGAAGAAAGAGACTTTCAAGTATTTCCGTGGCCTGCCAACAGTCCCGATTTGTCACCCATTGAGAATATATGGTCACAAATGCAAAAACGTGTTCAGATAAGGAAACCTCGCACTAAACAAGATTTGGAGAACGTTTTGATTGAGGAATGGTCTAATATCAGTCCGGAATTATGTACAAACCTTGTTGCCAGCATGCCTCACCGTATTGCAGCAGTTATCAAAGTAAAGGGTGACATAACAAAATATTAATCAGTGATGGACTTAACATTTTGTGACACACTGTTCCGAGCTTTGATGCCGTAAAATTTTCTTTTGTTTTGACATGTGTTAATGCTAATTCGTTCTATGACAGTGCTTCTATTTTGTTCTATTGTAACTCTAACTCGAAATGCCTGTTAAACCTTGTATTTTGCAAAAACAAAAATAAAATAAATCATTAGATGGTCAGTGAGGGTTTTAATGGTACGCCTACCTCAGGTGTTCGAATTAATGATGAAAAATAGGAAAGAAAATTCCGCAGCCTGGATTCGAACCAGGAACCTTTGGCTCGGACCGCCAACGCTAAAATAAAACAGACAATGAAATAAAATAAAATGTTTAGCAAGGCAATGAAAGTGCAGGGTGGTCTTAACATTTTGAAACTGACTGTATCTTCTACTGAGTGCCCCAAATTGATGTATACACTCTTTGATCCAGACGGCGCTTGAAAAGCATAGTAACACGTTCATTGTTGTTCATTTGTTTATAAACCAAAATGGCGGCGAGACTCTCATTCTATGAACGTAAGTGGATACTAAATTGTTATTGGAAAGTGGAGAATGTTGTTGATGTTCAACGAGGTTGGTGAGTTGAATTTGGTACACCACTGCCAACAAGGGTAACAATAACAAAACTCCGAGACAATCACAGATGGATAGGACGAAGAGGAAGTGCTATGAAGTTCCCTCCTCGATCTCCCGATTTAACCCCTCTCGACTTTTACCTTTGGGGAACTTTAAAGAACGCGGTATATGCCACAAACCTACAAACACTGACGGAATTAAGAGATCAGATGGAACATTCCATCAGTGATATCATTCCATTAGCTACAATCAGTCGGTATGTCGCTCTGTTCGACGTCGGTGTTAGGAGTGTACTGTGGCAGAAGGTGACATTATGAACATGTACAGTCATAGTTGAGCACGTGAATAGCACATACCAAGCGTATACCTCCTACCCTAATTTCACTCAGAAGAGACAGATCCAATCTTATCTGCCTTGATTCTCAGTAAAAGCACCTGATTTTGCAACCGATCATCATCCGGTAAGCTCAGTTCCTACGGAGCAGGTAAAAAGCTTTTTACACCCAACTATACGAGCTTAAGGAAGTTTAAGGAATAAAATACAATAAACTTTATATTTCTATCTCATTTTGTTGCTGAGTTATAACGTTTCAAAGAGTGTATACATCAATTTGGGACATCCTGTATATAAAATCCTCTGTATGTCTGTCTTTTCGCTATGCATTCCAAAATGGCTGGACCAGTCGTTATGAAATTTGGCATGATAATTCAGGTTGACACAGGGAAGGTTTTAGGCGGGTCAAATTGTTCCGAGGTCAATTTATGGAGGAGATATAATGGTAAACTAATGAACCGCTCAAGAGATGGCACCAGGAAACACCAAGCAACAATTTTAACCTTCATTGTTCCCAACAAACGAAAAAATACTGATTTCTAAAATCCAAGAAGGAACCAGCGAAGGTTTACATTGTTGCTTTGACTAAGAAGATCAGGTAATTTTCAATGCCACAGCTTTTTCGTTAGCTACGATGCTTTTTCTCGACGCGGCAGGCAAAAAAATGCGTTTCAGGGTTTTGAAAAGTGGCTACTATTTCACACCCGCATAAAATAAAAAGTTCTGGTTTCAAGTATCGTAAAGAAGGCATTCCAAGTTTTCGAAAAATAAACAGACGTTTTTTGTGAATACTGTGGGCAGGGTAGTTATTACCTGTACAGAAAAAGTAGTTGGATTTCCGTTCCTCTTTTATCTGAGCTCAAATTTGGGAAATTTTTCATTTTGGTTGATTTCAAGGTCAAAAATCTCAAAAGGGGGACCAGGTAAAAATTTAATTTTTTACCAAGATTCCTCTTCTAGTGCTCAACAAAACATGTAAGTACCTCAAAACAGCTTGTCTCTCTGATCATAGCTTCCCTTGGATGCTGAAGAAGGCAGCTTGGCTGCCGAAATACGTATTCATCAGAATAAACTTCGTTATGTGGATTAGTGGTTTCTCTGTCTTCTGTTGTCTCCTTTTCATTTGGTGCCCGAGAGAGCTAGGGCGCAGGCTTTTTAGTTCTCGAGTCCACCTGGTCGTGGGATCGAATCCCGCCGTGGGCATGGATGTTTGTGTTTGTCCTGGGATGCGTACAGATATAACTTGTGTAAAAGGCGTACAATGACCTTAGTAGTCGACGCCAAAAATTCTAATAAACCAACCAACCAACCAACCTTTTCATTTGGGCACACTATATTAGTACGTCTCAGTGAAGAGGAGCCATTCTTGTTGTTTTTATTAGGCGCATTCGTTTATTCGTTCAATGTGATTTTTTTGCACTGAGTGCGCGCATTAGCCGTTCGAAGTAGCTCTCGTGCGGCCCGTGAGAGGTGTTCGGAGATTTCCGTGCACTTCGTCCTCGTGTGCTTCGTGCAGTCGTTTTGTGCGTTTTACAATTACAAATGGCGGCCTCCAATCCAGCGAAGCTCCAGATTTCGATCAATGTCGATGATGGTCGAAATTTTGCATTCAAGTGGATGAAGAGAGTTTATACAGATTAAAAAAGAAGTTCGAAAGTGAGAAAGACTTTAAAATTTTGAAATTTAGACTCTTGGGGTGATTAAAAAGGAATCGTTGAGGCATCGCCATGTTATTTGTGTGGCTTAAAACGGACGGAACGTTCGGTGAAAGATCGTGCACATACACAGACACCGTGCTGAACGCAATAAACGGTAATTGCAAGGGGCGCACTATTGACGTGATCATCGTGCAAATCGTAAGAATAAACAAATGCGCCTATTGTGTTTGGGTCGATGAGATGAATGCTTCTGCCATTTCTTCTTTTTCACAAAAAAAAAATGAATTTCTCTAAAAAAAAACTTAGCCCATTTCAATGAAAAATACGTCAATGTATAATTTAAGGATCCCTCTAAGTACGAATATATACAGGGTGTTTCAAAATTATGTACAATCAATTTAGTGACATATTCTTCAGGTCAAAAGAAGACGAAAATGTTCTATAGCACTTTGTCTGGTTGGTTTGGATTATTTGGTATTAACGTCCTTTTCCACTACTATGGCCATTTCAGGACGGCGTTATAGGGGCCGCAAATTTTGCCTCGCAAGGGTTCTTTAACGTGCAGCCGGCAAACGACTACACGGGACCAACGGCTTTACTTCCCTTCCGAAGGAAGTGCGTGATCTCAGGATTTTCCCCCTGGAAAAATCCTCGTCGTCCTCGGCCGGGATCGAACCCGCGTACTCGGGCATCAGAGGCGATCACGCTACCCCTGAGCCACCGAGGCCGATGCACTTTGTCTGGAAACGATTTGTTGGCAAGTAATCCAATATCATACAGTAGGAAAGCACGGTAGTTAGCGGACGATATTTTAGCAGTTCCAGCGTTTCCACCCAACACTAGGTTGAGTGGTTTGTTCCATTTAAACCTACTTTAGGGTTGTTCCCATTAGATGTGTACGGTTGTTTCCATTACTGTAGTTTCACTACTGTGCATCCACTAGGAATATCAATTTCAGAACGTTTGCGTGCTTTGACATACGCATTACGATTTACGTAAAAAAAAGTCATGTACACGCATTCCAGTGCAGAATACACTGACATGCACCTAATGTATGGTCATGCGGACGGAAATGCTGTGGAAGCAAGAAGACTCTACCAAGAACGCTTTCCGAATAGACGTTTGCCAAATAACCGAACATTTGTATCTGTCGATAGACATTTGAGGGAGCGTGGTTCCTTTGGCCGTCAAACAGGACAAGGGCGGCCTGTAGCACATTCTCCGGATGAGGAGGATGTGATAATTGACATCATACATGATGAACCACAGACAAGCACCCGTCGTATTTCTTCCATGGTACACATTCCGCACTCATCTGTTTGGCGCATTCTTCACCGTCAGCTTTTGCATCCATACCACCTGCAACTGGTTCAGGCACTGAACCCAACGGACTATCCACACCGACAGCGATTTTGCCAATGGATACAACGTCGTCATGCTGCAGACCCTAGTTGTCTCAGCCAGATACTTTTCACGGACGAAGCAACCTTCACCCGGACAGGAATCGTAAATTCTCACAACCAGCACCATTGGGCAGATGCTAACCCGCATGTTACCAGAGCTCGAGCGTATCAAGAGCGTTTCTCCGTGAACATTTGGTGTGGAATTGTCGGAAATAACTTAATTGGCCCTTATGTGTTGCCGCCACGATTGACTGGGCGAACGTATCTTTTGTTTCTGCAGAATGCATTGCCAGAATTACTGGAAGATGTT
>JAHWFO010037989.1:0-18124 GCA_023313115.1 Rhysida immarginata | reverse complement strand
AACTTCGCTTTCTTAGCCTTGTTAAGGGAATATTGGACATTGTCGTTTCATTTGAGCTTGGAATCTATCACAACTCCGAGGTACTTATAATTTTTAACCCGCTCAAGCTTCTTACCATGTAGGATGAGGGGCCTTGGAGGGTTTTTGCGTTTGCGTGTGATGAACATGGCCTTACACTTGTTAACATTTAGCTGTAAGCGCCACTTAGAGAACCAGCTCTCACACTGGTGTAAAGCTTTTTGCAGACGGTTGATGACGTGGACTGGATTACGTGCCCAGGTCACGATGGACCCGTCGTCAGCAAACAAGTAAATATTGCACTTCGTAAACTTAGGAAAGTCGTGGATAAAGAAATTGAACAAGGCAGGCCCCAAGACAGAGCCTTGGGGAACACCAGCATTAACATCAGAAGGGTCAGACAAGGAGTCACCAACCTTAACACGGAAGGTCCTGTTTCTCAGAAAGGAGCGAACCAAGGCAATCAGGTCATCAGGGAAGCCACAATTAATCATTTTATAAATGAGTCCATCATGCCAGACTTGATCAAAGGCCTTTTGAACGTCAAGAAAGATGATACCACCAAACATAGAAAGATTAGAGGACCGTTCAAATCAGCTACAAGCCTCTATACCTGGAACTGACATGAGTGAGCTGTGTGGAAGCCGAATTGCTCTTCACGAATAAGGTTGCTTGCCTTGCAGAAGTCGTTGAACCTCTTGAGAATAGTTCGCTCAAAGACCCCGGAGAGCACTGGCAGTAAGCTAATGGGCCTATAGCTGATGGGAAGAGCAGGATCAAGTCTCGGCTTGGGAATAGTGAGAATGATTGAGTCCTTCCAGGCGCTAGGGAAGTGACCGTTTAGCCAGCAGTCACTCATGATCCTGGTGATAATGCAAACAACATTAAGAGGCAAATTCTTCAGAGCAGTGTTGGTGATGGTGTCGATGCCGGCTGCTTTTTTGTTTTTCAGGTGCTTAATGGTGTTCAAAATTCAGAGGTGCCAATGATATTAGGGTGAGTAAGAGCGGGTTGAGAGAAGCCAAACTTGTCACATACTTCTTTGACTTCACCAGTAATATTAACCAGACAGTCCTCTCTGGGCGTATTGAATTGACTTTTCAATGAGTCAGCGATGAGTTGAGCCTTGTCCTGGTCACTGCTAACAAAATCGCCGCTTTCTGTAAGCAGAGGAGGTAGTTCAATGGCCCTGTTGCTTTTAAGGGCCCTGACAGTATTCCAAAGAGAATTGTCTTGGACGGACAGACACTTGATCTTGTCATTCCACCTTTGATTCCGTATGTCCTGGATCTGCTCGCTGACCTTCCGCGATAGCCTGTTGTATTTCGTCTTAAAATGCGGGAGCCTGGTACGTTGCCACAGTCTTCTGTAAGTATTTTTTTCCTGAATAGTCTGCCTAATGCGGGGAGGAAGGTCAAGATGGTCTGGCCGCTTGTAATCAACTGGAGAAGCACTAGCATCGGAAGCCATGAGAATGGTGCGAGAGACATTTTTGACATTTTCGTCGATGTCGTTGCTGCTGTCTGGATCCTGATATGGAATGCTACTATCTTTTAGAAGTTCCCTAAACAATTTCCAGTCCTGCTTGTAACGAAGATTTATCCTCAGATCGATATTTATATCCTCGAAATTTAAAGCAACAGGGAGATGGTCAGATGATAAGGCATTCACTGTGTATATGTTGTATGGTTTGAAAAACCCCTTGAGGACAGCTATGTCATGCACATCACTGACAGGTGAGTGATCACAGTAGTATGTATCTTCAAGGGGACCGACGATGGAAGTGTCAATCTGGTCTAACATGTATCTATAGAGTACTGAGCCGCTCTGATTTGTGCATCTAGAATTCCAGTGAGGGTGCTTCGCATTTAAATCACCTGCCATAACAACTGGAATGGGTTCGGACAAAAGCTCATCGAGGTCGCGAGGGTCGAGTTTGTGCCCTGGAGGGTTATATACGGAAGTAAACTTGACCTCACCAACGTCAACTTCTTTAAGGATATGGATACTGCTTCCATTTTCATTAAATCTGGAGTGACGATTTTAGTATGATCAATGCCTTTTCTGATAACAATAGCTGCCCCTCCAGAGCCTGGATCAGTAGCTTTTTTTAGGGGTCCTATATTTTCTGTATATATAATAACCTGGCAGGGTGAAATATCTGCTTTGCTTGAGGTCAGTCTCGCACAAAAAGGCTATGTCGATATTCCAACTTGTGAGGAAATCATAGAACTCATGACACTTGCGAGGGATCCCCCTCGCATTCCAGATAGTGCATCGTAGTTTTCCTTGCTTTAGTACTTTATACGGATGTCTAACCATGATTACTTCCTGCTCTCAACTGGAGTAATCTGTGGCAAATCGTTGCCACTTTCTTTCAGCATATTCATTAAGTTACCCAGAAATCTTTGAATTTTAGCCAGTTCTTTGTGGTCAACAACTCCCTTACCAAATGAAGCAGAGGCAACGGAAGCGAAAGAACTACCTTCAACTACCTTAGAATTTCTATTCCTATTGGCCTGTGGGTATTTGGAACATTTTATATAGCTGCTTGTGTGCTGGCCTTCACAGCGAATACATTTAGGTGGGTCTTTACCTTTTATATTCGTACAGTCCCTTGATTGATGATCGCCTGCGCACTTGTTGCAACGTGGTGACTCGGTGCAACCCTGAGACACGTGTCCAAAACGTAAGAAATTGTAACATTGCAATGGCCTTTTGTTACCCCTAAATAATTCAACTACTACAGCAAGTGGACCGATACGTTTCAGATTTAGGAAGGACTTATTATGTTCAGTGTTTTGGAGGAGGACTAGAACCATTGGCATCTCGACAGCCCCGCTTGCTTTTCTTTTTTAAGCTAAATTGCTTTGTCCGGGAAGTAGTTGGCACTTCTGACGTCTTCACAGAAAACTTCGAGATCGTATGTTTTGTCAACGTTACGAACAACGTATTTCAGTAGCTTTTCAGATTTTAGTTGGTGGTGTTGGATTTTAAGAACATCATTCCTTTCGATCCCAGAAACTAGAGTTTTGTGCGTTTCTTCGTCATGACATTTGACTTTAATGGTGTCTGAACGACCCGAGTGGGCCGTAATTTTATCCAGAGCCACGTGATTTTTAATCTCGTCTAGAATTTCCTAGATTGGCTTCCCATGATGGCGAATAATAATCGGAGGAATGTAAACAGCTTCCTTTCCATGGACGACATTGTTTTGGGGATGACTAAGCTTAGTTTTGTTACTTCGTAGGGCCACAGAGACACTATCGTCGATATTAACAGTGGCCTGGATGTTGTCTATCCTAACACCACCTTTGTTCCTTATATTCTGCACAATACGCCAGTCACCTCCATCACTGTCAGCAGAATCATTTTCATGCCTTCTTTTGACGCTAGCTCGTAATGAAGCGTTTCCTTCGTTGGCCACTTCCAGGCAAGTAGAAACTTTTTCAGGATTTACCACTATCATGGGTGAATCAGAATTACTGGGAGTGCCCATAAAGTCCTTGATAATATTGCTAAGGTTAGCAAGGCCATTGGCAGTCTGTAAACTTGCATTTTGAACATCCTTTTTTTAATTGACAATTTTACTACCAAGTTCCTTGGACAGTGCTTCCACCACCCTTGATTCTAACTCTAGATACTTATTGTTCAGTTCAGTACGTAATGCCTCAAGTTGTTCGTTAATAATAATATCAAATGCTAGAAATCTCTGATCCTTACACGCATCTTTGTAGGCCAGTTCACAAGGTAACACTTTACCATCAGCATATTTAACAGTACATGAAGATTTTGACGCAGCGCCTGATGTCATCCTTAGAAAGACGGACCTACTCAGAACGACTCAGTTTAAAAGACTTAAAAAAAGTCCTACCTTGTCTTCTTGGGGATTCCGCCGATACACTGAAAGTCGTGCAGACTGCAATAGGTACGTCGTCGTCCGTCGAGTGGTAGAATCGTCGTGCAGTAGCAGCAGTGTCTGTGAAAGATAGCACGACAATCGCCAATCGAACAGTGTAGTGTATCGGTATTCGTGTGGAACTTGAAGCATAGCTTCCATAATCTCACCCGTCATAATCATATTCCAAGGGAATACACTGAACTAGAAAAGAAGCCTGATGTACCCACAAAGGTCATCCAAAGTATGAAAGAAAATTACCTCCTCTTGGTGGAGGAAAATTTGATTGACGATTGTCTGAAGTAGGAGTATATTACATAGTAAGCCACAGAAAAAACGAAAGAATTTATGAAACCCAGTAATCTGAGAAGATGACATTATCAATGTCATCAAAATTGACATCAAGGATATGTCTTGGATTACGATGCCTTTTTCTATGTAGAGAATGTTTTAGAATGCCAGAGACTAGATCATTATCATGATTTGCCATAATAGGCAGCACGGTTTTCATGAGCTCTTGAACATATTTCCCGACATGGGTCATATCGAAATCATTATGAATGAAGTAATTGCAAGCAATTCTCCTATCTAATTGTGCAATAGTCCTCAGGGTAATGTTCTGGAAAGTTTGGAGTTTCTTCCATCTTGTCTTAAAAATCGTAGCCCAGACAGGCATGCCATATAGCAAGATGACACGAACAATTATTTTGTATAACAGTAGTTTGTTATCAACACTGCAGGCACTGTTACGACCCAACAGAGCAATTAAACTGAACCTTGCTTTTTTGGCCTTGTTCATCGCATAAGTCACATGCATATTCCATGATAGTTTTGAATCAATAATAAGGCCAAGATATCTTTAATTATCAACCCATTCTAAGTATTTGCCATATAACTTTGAGGAGTCAAGATTTCTCTTTTTCTTCTTAGTGATAAACATTGCTTTGCATTTGTCTACATTCAGTTTTAATCGCCACTTGCTAAACCAGATTTCACATTCTTTAAGGGCTTTCTACAAACGTGATACAACAACACTAGGCTGGCGTGCCCATGTCAGTATAGCAGCATCATCCGTATAAAAATATAGTTTGCAGTAAGAGATTTCAAGGAAGCCACGTATATAGTAATTGAACAGAACTGGCCCCAGCACAGATCCTTGTGGGACACCGCCATTTATCTCACAGGTATCAGATAATTCCTCTCCAACTCTGGCCTGAAATGACCTGTCGGACAGAAACGAGTGAACTAGACTAATTAAATCACGTGGAAAACCATCAGTTATCATTTTATAAATAAGGCCTTCATGCCAGACCTGATCAAATGCTTTATGAACATCTAAGAAGATGACACTGCAATACATCGAAAGATTAAGGGGAGTGTTAACATCCGCTATAAGTCTCCAAACTTGGAGCTGGCAAGAATGTTCCGCCCGAAAAACAAATTGTTCTGCACGGATGAGATTATTAGTTGGGCAGAAATCTAAGAATCTTGTGAGAATTGTTCTCTCCAAGACTTTGGATATAGAAGACAGCAAGCTTACAGGGTTTGCAGGATTTTGACCGGGTTTAGGGATACTTAGGACAACAGACTGTTTCCATGTATCCGGAAAGTAACAGTTATCCCAACAGTCGTTTATAATTTTAGTGATATCACTACTTACATTTTGCGGTAATTTTTTTACTGCATTGTTATTAATAGTGTCTTTACCTGGTGCCTTCTTTTTCTTGAGTTTCTTAAAGCAATTTTGAATCTCAGCTACCTGTATTTTATGTTTGGCCACATGATGGCTATTGTTTTAATACTTTGTTATGCTGCTTTGTTATGCTACCATTTTGGATATTTCTAGTCCTTCTGGACGATCATCCTTTGGAGTCACAAATTGTTGTTTAAGTTAATCAGCAATAAGCTGTGTTTTGTCTTGGTCATTAGTTATGAAATGTCCATTAGTGTCTAAAAGCGGTGGAATATTCATGGCCTTTTTGTTTTGTAAGGCTCGAATCATGCACCATATAGAATTGTCCTGGGTTGACAAGCTCTTCACCTTCTCATTCCATCTATCGTTACGAAGTTTATTTACTTCCTCATGTACTCTTCTCGTAAGTCGGTTATATTTGGTTTTAAGCCAAGGCTCTCGTGTTCGGTGCCATTGCCTACTTACCCTGTTTCTTTAATCTATTACTTGATTGCTGGAGTAAGATCGATATGATCAGGCCGTTTCACGTCTACTGGAGAAGCACAAGCATTGATGTCTTCAGTAATACGTATAATGACCCTTTCAACATTTATGTCTATCTTCTCCGCACTGTACATGTCATTGAGTAGATTACTGTCATTTTTGAGAAGATCTCTGAAAAGTTTTCCAATCTTGGTTAAGCCCCATTTGTTCTCTGAAGTCAATATTTATATTTTCAAAATTCAGTGCGACCGGTTTATGATCTGAAGATAAATCATCAACAGTAAAAATATCGAATGGCTTATAGAAGCCTTTCAGCAACACAATGTCAATGACATCACTTGTAGTTGAGTGATCACAGTAATGTATATCGTTTACAGGAAGTATCAAAATGATATCAGTTTGGCTCTGTATATATCTAGATAATATGACAACTTTCTGATTATGACGTTTGGAGTTCCACTGCGAGTGCTAGGCATTCAAATCTCCCGCCATTACCACTGGGATACTCCCAGAGAATAGCTCATCGGGCTCGTCAACATCGATCTTATTCTCGGGAGAGTTTTAAAGAGCCAGGAATTTAACATCGCCAACCATAGTATCCGTGATAATAACAGAAGCCACTTCCATTCCTGTATACATTCGTATGAGGTCTTACCGATGCCGAATGCCTTTTTTAACTATAATTGCTGCACCGCCAGATGGGCTTTTGACATTGGGAGTAATAATTCTATCTTTGCGATAGACACAGTAGCCGGGATTCTGAAGTCCTGGCCCGGCTTTAGATGTGCCTCACAAACAAATGCCACATCTATATCCCATTTAATTAAATAGTTATAAAGCTCAATACGCCTCGGGGAATTCCCCTAGCGTTCCATATGACGCAACGAAGCTTTCCTCTGTTAATAATAGTATAGCGTCGATCAGCCATAATCTCAGTGTTTGCTCGTAAGAATTCCACTCATTTGTGGATATTTTTTGCCTAATTCATTATACAAATGGCATATACTGCCTAGTTGTTTGCACATGTCTTGAATGTCATTTATGTTTAATCTTTTATCCGTTTTCGAGACTGTTGAGGCATAGGATGTCTCCGGAGTAACTTTAGTTGGGACTCGTTTGACTTGCGGATATTTTGGGCATTTTGTATAACTGGATGTGTGCTGCCCATCGCATCTTATACACTTTGGAGGATCTTGTCCTTTAATATTTGGGCAGTCTCGTTACTGGTGGTCTTTAGCACATTTGTTACAATCGACAATCGAACAGCGCAGGGAAAAACGAAACGAGCGGTCCGAAAGCAACGCTTTCACTGCCATACTCATCCAGGAAGTAACCAGGGGAAGTACACTGAACTAGGTAAGAAGTCAGATGAGACCTTGTTAAGTCATCCAGTGGATAAGATTGGGTCCTTTCCTATAAGGACGAATAAGTTGATTGTTGATTGACGAGGGGCACGAGGAGCTATGAGATCCAGTAGTCGGGAAAGATGGCCTTTTGGATGTCGTCAAAATTGATGTCTAGTACGTGTCGAGGCCTGCGATGCCTGAGGAAACTTCTAAATATGAGTGGATGCTCCAGAATATCTGCAACCAGAGGATTGGGATGGTCCTTAATCTTCGGAAGAAACTTCTTCAGTGACTCCTGTACATAGCTACCAATGGGAGGTATATGGAAATCTTCAGCAATTGAAATATTTGTTGCAACTCTCCTGTCAAGTTGGGCAAATGTCCTCAAGGTAACGTTTTGAAGGTTTGGAGGTCCTTCCATCTGGACTTACATATTGTAGCCCAGGCAGGCATACCATAAAGCAAGATGGTTCGGATTACCGTCCTGTACAGCAATAGTTTGCAGTCCAATCCAAGCGCGCTGTTTCGCCCCAGAAGAGCTACCAGACTGAACTTTGCCTTGCTGATGGCGTAGCAGACATGGTCGCCCCAATTTAGCTTGGCATCTATTTCCACTCCGAGGTATTTGTAATGTTTTACCCATTCGAGCTCTCTACCAGAAAGGAAGAGAGGACTCGGGGGTTTCCGAAGTTTCTTTGTAATGAACATTGCCTTGCATTTGTCAACATTTAGATTGAGTCTCCACTTAGCAAACCATTTCTCGCACTGATGTAAGGCATTCTGCAATCGAGATGTGACATGGGCGGGAACGCGAGCAGTGATCATGATGGACGCGTCGTCAGCGAACAGATACAGCTTGCATTTTGTAAATGTTGGGAAGTCATGGATGAAAATATATGTTCAGGACGCTTTCGATCAGTAGTTAAAGTACTGGAAGCTGTAGCATCATTGATAACACGAGTAATAGAACTGATATTTGCATTAATATCCTCGTTGTCAATAACCTCCTTATATGGAATGCTGTTTTCTCTAAGGATATCCCTGAAGAGTTTCCAGTCTTGTTT
Source organism: Rhysida immarginata (assembly GCA_023313115.1). Taxonomy (NCBI): domain Eukaryota; kingdom Metazoa; phylum Arthropoda; class Chilopoda; order Scolopendromorpha; family Scolopendridae; genus Rhysida; species Rhysida immarginata. The sequence goes on along the minus strand of JAHWFO010037989.1, from coordinate 9,622 downwards.
GGAGCGAAGCCCAATCTTAACATCGATGTTCAAGCCTTCAAAGATAAGCATCACTGGACGGTGGTCAGAGGATAAGTCGTCGACTGTGAAAATGTTATAGGGCTTAAAGAATCCTTTAAGAACTACAACGTCCAGCACGTCGATCATTTGTTACAACAATCGACAATCGACAATCGAACAGTGGAGTGAACATGTGTTCAGATGGGACGAAAGCAACGCTTTCATTAGGCTCATCAATCCAGAGTATAACGCCAAAGGAAATACACTGAAATAGGCAAGAAGCCTGGCCAACCCTACAGGTCCTCCACATTATGCAAACAAAAAAAAAGATTGACGATTGTCAGACGAGACACAACGAAGCTAAGCAAAGCAATTCAGAACAAAACCATCAAACCGCGGGGTAAATAGATTATCACAACTTCCAGTACTCCGGGAAGGTAACGTTGCCAATGTCCTCAAAATTTACATCCAGAACGTGTCTAGGCTTTCGGTACCTAGTATGCCACTTCATCTCCATTGAGTGCCTCAGGATCCCCTTCACCAAGTCGTTGTCATGGTTCTCGATCTTCAGGATCATATTCGTGAGTAGGTCCTGGATGTATTTCCCAATATGAGTCGTGTTGAAGTCACCATGGATTGCCTGATTTTTCGCGATTCTTCTGTCCGGTTGGGCAATAGTCCTCAATGTGACGTTCTGAAACGATTGGAGCTCCTTCCAACTACTTCTGGAGATAGTTGCCCACGCTGGCATGCCATACAGCAGGATAGTCCTAACGATTGTTTTGTAAAGGAGAAGCTTATTGTCAATGCTGAGGGAGCTGTTGCGTCCCAGGAGAGCTAAGAGGCTGTATTTAGCCTTTTTTCACTTTGTTCAGAGCGCACGTTAAGTGGCGATTCCACGAGAGTCTTGAGTCTATGACAACACCAAGGTACTTGTAGTTATCAACCCAGTCGAGTTTCCTGTTGAATAAGACGAGAGAATCCGGAGGGCGCTTGTATTTTTTGTTACAGTAAGTACATTGCTTTGCACTTCCCTACGTTCAGGTTCAGTCGCCAGCAGTTAAACCATTTTTCAAAACTCTTCAGGGCATTTTGTAGTCGAGTAATAACAAGGGATGGCTGGTGCACTTAAGTAATAATAGCAGTGTCGTCTGCGTAGAAGTACAGTTTGCACTTTTCGGGTTTCGGGAAGTCATGCACAAAACAGTTAAAGAGGATAGGTCCGAGAAGATAGCCTTGTGGAACGCCGACCTTCACTGTGCGGGGAGAGGAAAGATTCTCACCAACCTGAGCCTGGTACGTCCTATTGGTAAGAAAAGACTGGATCATCGCTATCAGATCAGGAGGGAAATCATCTCTTATCATTTTGTAGATTAGGCCTTTATGCCACACTTGATCGAACGCCTTACTGACATCTAGAAAGATTATCCCACAGTATCTGGAAAGGTTAAGGGGGGTACTCAAGTCTTCAACGAGCCTCCATAACTGCAGCTGGCAGGAGTAATTGGCCCGAAAGCCAAACTGGTCCTGCCGGACTAGCCCTCTAGCATTACAGTGGTCCTGGAACCTGTAGAGGATCGTCTTTTCCAGAAACTTGGAGATGGATGGAAGTAGGCTAATAGGCCTGTAGCTTCCGGGTACAGCTGGATTTTGCCCTTGTTTGGGGATACTAAGGACAGTGGATTGCTTCCAGGACGTCGGGAAGTAAGGGAACTTCCAGCAGTCATTAATTAGAGATGTGATGTCATCAATAACGTTCTTCGGGAGATTCTTTAGTGCAATGTTTCTTACCTTGTCGTTTCCTGGAGCCTTCTTCTTTTTCAGTCTCCATATGATAGAGTTGATATCACCAGTCTGAATCCGGATCTGCGACGGACGATGGGGGACTTCAAAGAAGCTGGTGATGCTGCTTTCCACACGCTGGGTCACAAATTGACTTTCAGGATTGTTGATGTCGGGAGTTACAAACTGCGTTCCCAGTGAGTTTGCAATGACTTGAGCTTTGTCATGGTCACTTTGGACATAATCACCATCTGGGGTGAGAAGCGGGGGAGTCGTGGCATTCTTCTGGTTCATCTGCAAGGTTGTAATCATGCTCCAGATAGAGTTATCACGGGTCGACAGATTTTTAAGCCGATCATACCACCTGGCATCTCGAAGATCTTTGACTTCTTCATGGACCCTACGCACAAGACTGTTGTACTTTGTTTTAAGCCATGGTTCTCGATAACGCTGCCATAGCCTGCGGACCCGGTTCCTTTCAGCGATTAGTCGTTTGATACCTGGGGTAAGCTCGAGGTGATTAGGTGGTTTGCTTTCTGATGCATAGGCACTAGCTATAACAGCACTGGTGATACGCTTTGTGATGTTATCAACACTTTGATCAATGTCATCGAAGCTGTGAGCAGCGTATGTTTGTTTTGGCCCTTGAGTATGTTTTTTAATAGCTTCCAGTCTTGCTGATGTTTAATTTCTACCCTGTACTTGATGCAAAAACTCATTTTGCTCGCGACGCAAAATACTGTCTAAAGTATATTTGGAAAGAAAAAAAATCCGACCGATGCCGCACGTAATTTGAGCTGTGAGGTACGATCGAATTTTTTAAACATAGTCTTAGAAAGTTATCAATTTTATCTTTATATCCGATATTGGTATCAAGGATCAAGGCCACAGGCTTGTGGTCGGAGGGAAGGTCATCAATCGTGAAGATGTTGAACGGTTTGTAGAAGCCTTTCATAAGAGAAATGTCCAAAACATCACTAGAAGGGGAGTAGTCACAAAAGTAAGTGTCCTCCACTGGACCTGCGGCAATGACATCGTTCTGGGTTTGCAAATACTTGTAGAGAATTGCGCCATTGCTATTAACTACTTTAGAGTTCCAACTTGGATGCTTGGCATTTAGGTCGCCAGCAATGATTACTGGGATATCACCAGCGAGAAGCTCGTCGAGATCACTGAAGCCATGGTTCTGCTTGGGTGAGTTATAGAGTGCGACCAATTTCACTTCGCCTAGGGAGATATCATTAATAATAACTGAGGCTGCCTCCATACCTACGTAGATGTTCAAGATTACCTCTTGGTGCTGTATGCCTTCACGAATGATGATTGCAGCTCCGCCAGAAGGGTTTCTTGTCACGTTAGCAGCTATCCTGTCTCCCCGGTAGACACTAAATCCAGTTAGCTTGAAATCCTGTCTCGGCCTGAGATGGGTTTCACAGAGGAAGACCACATCGATTTATTGTTTTAATAAAAATTGTGAAATTCCAGACACTTACGAGGTATTCTTCTCGCGTTCCATATAATGCACCTAAGCTCACCTTTAATACTCACTTGATGATGCTGGTAGACCATCTTGCTATTTGTTTGTCGTAAGGAATCCAGCCATCTGTGGGAATCGTCTGCCTAGCATCGTAAACTGGTGGCAGATGCTTCCAAGTTGCTTGTACATTTCTTGTAAGTCGTTGACCTTGATGCCGTCCTCAAAGGGTTTTGAAACTACTGCAGCATAGGTTCTTCCCTGGGTCACTTTAGCACCTGGGAGTCTTCTTACTTGAGGATATTTTGGACACTTTGAATAACTGGAAGTGTGTTGACCACCACATCTAACACATTTTGGGGGTCCTGCCCCTTAATTTTGGACAGCCGTCATACTGCACAATATATACACCAGAAATTTGACGAAATTATTTCCGATTGGAAAATTCTCAAGGAGAAAATTTTGGTAATAATAACGGACAATGCAGCAAATATTTCAAAGGCAGTGTGTGATTTCGTAGGCCAGAGGAAGCATTTGCCCTGCTTCGCCCATACTATTAACCTTATTCCATCAAAGGCAATCGAAACAACGCCAGAAGTACAAGAAATCATCTCGAAAGTAAAAGAAATTGTTCGATATTTTAAACATTGTGTGAGAGCTGCTGATGATTTGAGGAAGAAAGTGTCCAAGAAGTTAGTGCAAAGCTCTCCAACGAGATGGAGCAGTACATACCATATGCTTCAAGTTTTTCTTGAATGCTCAGATGATGTGAGCCTTGTTTTATTGAAGCATGGAAAAGGTCCGCCAATGCTGACAGCAGAAGAGTTGAATATTTTAAAAAGTGCAGGTCTAATTATGATAACAGAAGAAATAAGCTGGAGGGAAATCGTTTATCAGAATTGTTGTTTCTAAAATATTTAACAAAGGAAGAGTGGTGTCTTGATTAAAAGCAAAAATTCGAAATAAATTTTAAAAAAACTTCATTCTTGTGTGAATTCATTGTATCGGTATTCAAGATCACCTCAGCGTCAGCGTCCACCACTTCCGGTATCGGTATCAACTTTTTAACATTTCATTAGGAAGGTTTCACGTTTTACCTTTTAATATCAATTCTTATTATACCTGAAGTATTCCCTCACAGGTTCTTACTAACAATCTATTTCTGATTTTTCTTTAAAAAACATTCATTGCGATACTTAAGGTTCAGTATCGGTATCGGACTTTTGGGTATCGTACGTGGTATCGGTATCGCGATACTTTATGGGTATCGAGTTGCAAGCAACATTGGAGAGACCAGACCTATAGTGGGTGGTCCTCCCGAATTTAATAGGCGTCCTCCAGCCGGAAAACTCCTGGAAAGAAGAGCAATCGGAGCTCTTGTCCGGTCCTCCACGGGTTGACGCTGATTTCAGTGTGACTAGCGACCATTAAAAATCAGGAAGTTTAGCAAAAAGATGCGAAACTGGAATGAATATTTTGAAAAAAAATTTCAATAATAGCTACCAAGATAGATTTTTTTGCTGCCAGTGGTCAGGAAAAATTACGTGAACAACAGGGAATTTAACAAAATCTTTTTCCTAGACACCCTGTGAATTCCAGAGCTCGAAGATTGCTAAAGCGTCACATCCAGTCCTGGAGAGAGTCAGTTCTGCTTGGGCAGGAAGAACAAGCGGCCTTATTCATTACAGACTCCTTGCCATAAGGACCCATGATATAGAAGGAAGATTTCTAAATTCGTTACTTTAGTTCGTTTATGTTCCGCCAGTTAACGTAATTTTTAGTTTGTTCGTATCGAGGCTTTTATCACGAGGTGATGTATGTGGAGACCAAGCAAAACAATTTTCCCATTTAATCCATCAGTTCCGAGTCCCATGTTAGAAGATTCATCTCGTCGGGACACCACTTTCCCTCTGCCGTGAGAAGTCACTCCAAGAGCATCCTAAAGCCACCTGTACCCACACCAACGTAGCATGTATATATTCACTTTCCGTGGCCATGCATTATTCTTTGACATATTAATTTTCTACCTAAATAAATTAGTTGTAGTTAAAAATGTTTTGTCCCTTTGTTACAAATATCTCTTCCTTGGCACGACTTGTGCGGGTGATTGCATAAATGTGCGACGAGCTTTTAGAGTAAAATTGATATCGAAACCAGGGGATGGCGCGGTCGAAACACTATCATAGAATTCAAAATTAAAATAGCCACATGCTATTGTTGAGCTGGCTATCAAAATTTCTCACTCATATGAACATTGTGATTACAATGTAAATAAAAGTGGATTGTTACTGAATTGCAACAAGAATCGACAATGGTTTCTCTGTCGCCTTGGAGAAATCAACAAGAAAAATTGTATCATTTTCATAGTAAAAAATTTTCAGGAACGTAATGGGTATTCATATGACAAAATGGAAAGGTAAGCCAAAATAGGCGTTACCAACAGTTAAGTGTTCTAAATTTATGTATACATGGCAACTAGTTTTATAGAAAGTAGACATGGCATTAAAACGAAGCAATTCGCTCTTTGAAAGTGAACCAAAGGCTAAAGCAGTTAATTTTACATTAATCATATTAATACTAAGTCTTAATGAGTATTTAAGAAAACTTTTTAATGTACAAATATTTGTATTTATTGCTTGAAACTTTAGATAAGCTCAGTCGTGAAACCAGCACATAAAATTCTTCCCTTAACAGACCACATTATAATTTTAAAAACCCTTATTACTAGGGTGACCAGACGTCCCGGTTTTTGAGAAATTATCCTGGCGTCCCGCGAGAAGCTCTCGGGACTCTATTATGTCCACGATTTCATTATACCTAACAATGCTGGCAAAAAAAATGCAACCATGGAAAGAGTGGATCATTTTTAATGAAATTGCACAAGAGCATAGTTTCCTACCTTTTCCTTTAGTCTTTGGGAATATGTAATTTTATGTCCGTTTTTTTTCTGTTTTTTTTTAAATATATATAAATACGTTTATTTTTTTTAATGGAAACCAATCCATTCATCCAGGGCCTGTATGGCCGAGGCCGACGAGTTGGGCCCCTGGGTGAACGTTACCATCACCGCTCCCACAAGTGGCTAATTTAATTACCTCATTTTTACTTTAGATTTGAGAGAATTACCTTGAAATTCAATCACTATTACCCGAAAAATTACTTTAGATTTTTAAACTATAAATTCATGAAATAAGTGCCATGACAATATTCAAAATAAAGCTATTTGATAGACGATATTCCTCTAAAACCAAAAATTTAAAATGTTTCCGAGCAGAAAAAATTACCAATAAAGAGATAAACGTTGCTCCAAGACAGTGTTACCAAGTCTGACGCGAGCGCCATCCCTAAATAGTGACAAAAAATTCCCTAAATTTCCCCAGATCTTACCTATTTATCCCTGAAAAATTCCCCAAGTTTCGTGCAAATAGAAGTGAAAGAAAAAAACAACTTTTTTACATACATTACCTTTTAATTCGCACTCCGTTTCCAAATATTTAAGGTATCTCTGCTTATATCAAATGTAAGATAATAACTGAAGACACACTTCAATTTATCTATCTCTGCTTATATTGTTTTTTCTTTGTCGTGCTAGCCATGACTTCTGAAGTAACAAATTTGATTCAGGGAAACCTGGCAACCCTGACGTGTGTCATAAAATAAAATAAAAAAATTACGTCGCACGTAATACGTGCTAGCTTCTTAGCTATCGAAATGAATAACAAAAGTAATTGAGAGAGAAGAAAAACCTAAAAACTATGATGTCTACTTACAATTGTGAAGTCTTCAAAACAAGGAACGCCCAAAAACATTTATTTATCACTTCAACAATCGAACAGTGTAGTTTATCGGTATTCGTGTGGAACTTGAAGCATAGCTTCCATAATCTCACCCTTCATAATCATATTCCAAGGAAATACACTGAACTAGAAAAGAAGCCTGATGTACCCACAAAGGTCATCCAAAGTATGAAAGAAAATTGCCTACTCTTGATGGAGGAAAATTTGATTGACGATTGTCTGAACTAGGAGTATATTACATAGTAAGCCACTGAAAAAACGAAAGAATTTAAGAAACCCAGTAATCTGGGAAGATGACATTATCAATGTCATCAAAATTGATATCAACGATATGTCTTGGATTACGATGCCTTCTTCTATGCAGAGAATGTTTTAGAATGCCAGAGACTAGATCATTATCATGATTTGCCATAATAGGCAGCACGGTTTTCATGAGCTCTTGAACGTATTTCCCGACATGGCTCATATCGAAATCATTATGAATGGAGTAATTGCGAGCAATTCTCCTATCTAATTGTGCAATAGTCCTTAGGGTAATGTTCTGGAAAGATTGGAGTTCCTTCCATCTTGTCTTGCAAATCGTAGCCCAGACGGGCACGCCATAGAGCCAGATGACAAGAACAATTATTTTGTATAACAAGTAGCTTGTTATCAACACTGAGGGCACTGTTACGACCCAACAGAGCAATTAAGCTAAACTTTGCTTTTTTGGCCTTGTTCATCGCATAAGTCACATGCATATTCCATGATAGTTTTGAATCAATAATAACGCCAAGGTATCTATATTTATCAACTCATTCCAAGTATTTGCCATATAACTTTAAGGAGTCAAGATTTCTCTTTTCCTTCTTAGTGATAATCATTGCTTTGCATTTGTCGACATTCAGTTTTAATCGCCACTTGCTAAACCAGATTTCACATTCTTTAAGGGTTTTCTGCAAACGTGATACAACAATAAAAGGCTGGCGTGCCCATGTCAGTATTGCAGCATCATCGGCATAAAAATATAGCTTGCAGTAAGAGATTTCAGGGAAGCCACGTATATAGTAATTGAACAGAACTGGCCCCAGCACTGATCCTTGTGGGACGCCGCCATTTATCTCACAGGTATTGGATAATTCATCTCCAACTCTGGCCTGAAAAGACCTGTTGGGCAGAAACGAGTGAACCAGACTAATCAAATCATGTGGGAAACCATCCGTTATCATTTTATAAATAAGGCCTTCATGCCAGACTTGATCAAATGCTTTATGAACATCTAAGAAGATGACACCGCAATACATCGAAAGATTAAGGGGAGTGTTAACATCCGCTATAAGTAAGCTGGCAAGAATGTTCCTCCCGAAAACCAAATTTTTCTGCACGGATGAGATTATTGGTTGTGCAGAAATCTAAGAATCTAGTGAGAATTGTTCTCTCCAAGACTTTGGATATAGAAGACAGCAAACTGATGGGCCTGTAGCCTACAGGGTTTGCAGGACTTTGACCGGGTTTAGGGATACTTAGGACAACAGACTGTTTCCATGTATCCGGAAAGTAACAGCCAAAAGTAAATTTATCATATCCTTATTTATCAGCTTATATAAACCCAAAGCACACATATAAAGTATCAATGGGAGGCCAGCGCCAAATCTCGAATTTAAATTGGAGTGATTGCTCCAGCAGTAGCTCTCTGGATGAAGTTAGAGCAAGTGCTCAGGTGTTCCTGTATGAGAAAATGATATGCGCAGTTTCTCTGTCACAGACTTTTCTGGCTAATTCACGACATGTTTGGCAAGGATGCTTCAACGAATGCCTTCAGTGTTTGCATTCATCCTAATATATCGATATTTAGGAAAAGTTGTTCATTGCGATGATGTAATATTCATCATCAACTAGACCAATCAGTGACAACATGAAGTGGATATTGAAGTGCCAATTATGGTAGTTGGCGATTTCAATGTAGACACTAGATTAAATATACACGCTCTTAGATTGGCTACTATATCCGTTACAATAAGAACATCTTTACTTATTTTTTATTTATTTTTTTTCCCTTGTATTTATTATTTCGTTTGTTTTTTTTGTTTCAGACAATCGTCAATCTTATTTTCTTTTTTGTATAAAATGGAAGACCGCTTGGGTTGGTTAGGCTTCTTGATTACCTCAGTGTATTTCATTTGGTGTTTATTCTGGTTGGATGAGCTTTGTGAAAGCGCTGCTTTCGTCCCATCCTAACAAATGTACACTTCACTGTTCGATTGTCGATTGTCGATCTTTACTTGTTTGCTGACGACGGGTCCATCGTGACCTGGGCATGTAATCCAGTTCACGTCATCAGCCGTCTGCAAAAAGCTTTACACCAGTGTGAGAGCTGGTTCTCTAAGTGGCGCTTACAGCTAAATGTTAACAAGTGTAAGGCCATGTTCATCACACGCAAACGCAAAAACCCTCAAAGGCCCCTCATCCTACATGGTAAGAAGCTTGAATGGGTTAAAAATTATAAGTACCTCGGAGTTGTGATTGATTCCAAGCTCAAATGGAACGACAATGTCCAATATTCCCTTAACAAGGCTAAGAAAGCGAAGTT
>JAHWFO010037988.1:0-21461 GCA_023313115.1 Rhysida immarginata | reverse complement strand
GTCTTTTGGTCGGGGTATGCACCTCCCTAACAGGTGACAGAGGGCCGGCCTTAGGCATTGCTGCCTTAGTGCCCTCCAACTTTTTCTTCCTAGATAAACGGCGTTTAGCCGCTCTAGAAAGCGGTTTAGATAAAAATTCGCCGCTACCCTCACCCGAGGTCTCCCGCTCTGCAGCAGGTGGCACCTCAGGTTTGGGAGTGGCAAATTTATCAGTGTCAGGTGACACCACTGAGGTCATTACAACCTCATCAGTATCACCTGTGGAAACCTGTTTCCCCGCAGGGTCTCCAGGTAAGGGGGGGTTTTTATTACAATCCATAAACTGGAGTAATAAATGCAGGATAGACGGTCTGTCCCGGGAGTGCCTGCATGCCGGGACAAGGCTACATACTCCTGAGTGTCGCCAGGTAGACAGGAGGCTCCGTTAGAGACACTATAACCGAAGTGCCATCCACCCTTCAGCACGGGTCGCATAACACCTTGGGTTCGGGAGTTGGTCTGCGTCCCCTTATTTGTTATTCGGGGATGTCCTAAGTAAGCAGCTCAGGATATTCGGCTATCCGCCACCTGCCGACGCACCCAGTAGCCGCTCAAGCCTTGGGACGAGATACGTCTACCCAACGAAAACGGCCGTGACATCAAATGAGGATGCTCGGGCGTCTCGGGAGAGAGCGAAGCCAGCCGACGCGATCAACCCGAGGCAAGAGAATGGAACGCCCGTGCGCGGAAGCGCGGAAGCGGGCGGAAGTCTCAAGAGATTCGATGATCCCGTTTCCGGAAAAAGTTTTAGAATCTAGGCACGCCATCTATCAAGATGGAACTAGAAAACGAACTGTAAAGACTGTTAACGTTAACGAAATTACGTCGTCGGAGCGAGGAAGGAGGTTTCTGAATTCGAACATCTCAGTTCCCGCATATCGATGTCTTTATTCGCACTATGAGCATTTAGTGCACTTCAGTTTATTCTACGAGGGAAATATTCTACGGTGCAAGGAAACTCAGAGGATTTCCATGGCTATTGCGCCATCATTCGGAATTTTCCCGTTTGGATTTCATGGATTTGTCGTGGACGATCTCGGCTGGATTGAAGGACCGATTCAGCGATTATTAGTGTTCAAATAACACTTTGTTTCTGAACTGAACTTTGTGGCGTTTCGCGTCACGTGCTATATTTAACGCGCCGCAGTATGGCTAACGACTCTTTAATTAAATTTCAATGAACTTCTAAATAATATTATGGAGGATTTCATTTCTGTGAGTGAACGTCCGTGCACTTCAAAGATAATCCTGTGCGTACTTTTCAATTAAACTACTTCTAGTTAAATTCTTTCCCTGCGTTATCGTCAGTGCGGCTCAAGATTAAAACAGTAATTAAGGACTGTGCTTATGTTTCTGCTGCGGCAAGTAGTTTCATGTGTTATTAGTGTGCACAGTATTTCTGACTACATTCAATCTTGCCCACGTTTAAGTGCTGCTTATTTATGTTATTTGGCTGTGCGAATTTTATGCAGGCGTTATGTTTTGTGTTATTTGGTACGTTTCCGACCGCTTGCTCGTGACTCCTTGAAATACTGTGTTGTGCCATAGATGGTGTTTCTCTAACGAGGGGCTTAACCTACTTAGAACTCTTTTTAGTGTATTAACTATTTGCATTGAATTTATTGCTGACCCTTAGGTCAGATCTTATAAGTATATGTTTCGTTACTTTTCCACTTCAGGTCGAAGTGTAAGACATTTGCTATTCTAGTAGAATGAATTATGTTTATTGTTGCAAATTGTGTATCCTTACTTCTGTTTATCACCTTACCTTCCACTGACACGTGACAGACAGTCACTTCCCAGCAGCACACTCATGTAAATGAAAGAACAGATGAAAATCCTAGTTAACAATCACAAATAAACATTTCATTGTAAACCGATTTAAGAAAAATTCCAAAATCTGCCTTTAGAAATACAATATTTCCAAAATATAATGTTTTCAAAAGAAAACAAGAAATTAAGTCTCCCGAGGAAAGTATAGGAAAGTAGCGGAAGCCCTGAGTTAGATCTATTTTTATATTCCTTCATCTGCACTCTTTAACCCCCCATTTTTTAAATCAAAAATTGATTTTCTTGAACCTTGTATTTAGAAAATATAAAAGAACCCTATCTTTTTTCTTTTCTCATCATTTTCGATCGAATGATATATCACACCCTATATGTTGCCATAAATTTCTTAAGACCAAGTGATTGCCACCCCGACAACTCCGACCCTATTGGGACAATTTTGCCCAAACTTTACAGTAATGTTGATCTTGCTTAGAGGAATCTGCATACCAAATTTCGCTCATTTATATCTATAAATACGCGTAGACCTTTTGGTACCCTCTAATTTCCGCTCCCTTAACTCCGACCCCAGTGGGCCAATCAAAACCAAACCAATAGTGAAGGTGCACATGCCCATAGTAAGCTCCATTCCAAATTTCAACAATCTACCTCAAAAAATGCGGAAATTATGAAGAGGGACGGACGGACGGACATTTTGAAAACAATAAGTAGCTCCATTCTTCCGCTACTTAATAATTATATTTTCCAAAAAAATGCTACTTTTAAGAAACTATAGACAAAAAAAACTCATACATTTCCAACGGAAATTAATTACTAATTTTTTAAATGGAAAGTATAATTTCAGATATTTTTTTTTCCGTGAGCCGATTTTGATGAAATAAAGCCTGTATGTTGCCCCAAGGTACGCTTAAGTTACCTGTGTGATTCGTCAAGTATTTTGGAGATTAGCGTGTTCAAACAGACATACAAAGTTTTAAAGATTGTCTTGTTGTATTCTGTTGCGCTCTCTACATCACCCGCAATCAGATTTAGCCAAATAATTTCACTGTACAGACACGACGGTTCTATAGTTTAATTATATGTCTAGATAGAATAAGAAGAAAGAAGAAGATGGATCAAAATTTTGTGATATTTGATATAAATCTAAATTAATAATTATTCATATTTTATAAACCCGTTTTTAGTTGTTTTATAAAGTCTCACTTTTATTCTTTTAAATTTTCTTTTTACCATTAGTAGTTTTTTAATACGAGGTGCATTCAAGTTATAACACTGTCGATTTTTTTCCACAGGACTGGAAACAGATAGAAACATGCTGTTTGCTCTACAATACGCGCGCACTCGTTGTGAATGCGTGGCAGAAATTGCAGCACTGTACGGCAAACAGAACTTTAGCGGCAGCAGCGGGAGTTAGAACTAAATAATTAAAATTGCGACGTTTTCATTACAAAAACAGCGTGTAATCATTCTTTTTCTCCACTTGCGTTGTGTGACACCTACTGAAATTCATCGCCTGTTGAGTGAAACATGTCGTGATGGTGTCATGGATGTGTTTATTGTGCGTTCGTGGGTGTGACAGTTCAAAGAAGGCAGAACGTCATGTGACAACAAGCTAAGAAATCTCGGCCTTGCACCAGCCGGTCCGACGACATGATCGATCGAGGGGAGAAACTTGTTTTGGAGGATCGCCAAATGAGTGTGGAACACATCGCCTCCAAAGTTGGTATTTCGTGTACACAATCCTGTATGAAGATCTGAAAAGCGACGCTGGAGTTTCTTCGTGACAACAATTTTGAAGTGATTTCTCATGCTCCGTACTCACCTATCCTGGCTGCTTGCGACTTTTGGCTGTTTCCAACGATGAAAGGCATTTCCCGTAGTCGCACATTCACTAGCTGCGCTGCTATTGCGTCGGCGATTTTCCCGTGGTCAAAACAGATTCCTAAAGAAGCGTTTACAGCGGCCATGGAATCATAGCGTCGCCGTTGTGAAAAATGCTTACAGCTGCAGGGAGATTACGTCGAAAAGTTACACAAGTTTCGTCTGAGTAGTTTGTGAGAGAAAAAATCGGAGGTGTTATAACTATAATCCTCGTATTTAGGATTTGTCAATTCAGTTTTCATATTTATATTGTTTTCACATTATTATAGGTCTTTCTAATGTCAGTTTTTTTATGTCCCACTGTCGAAGAGCTAGCTCAAAATAAACGGATGTATATTTATTACCTTTAAAAATTCCTATCCCAGTTATTACTAAAATTCAAATTCCGTTAGTCTGTCGGGTTATCTGTCGCTGTATAGATCGCTGCTTTCTGTAGCAACAATCCAGAGGCACACGGCTAGCAGGTAATGACAATGAACAGTGTCACGGTCCGTTTTCAAGCATCATAGGACGAGATACGTCTACCCAACGAAAACGGCCCTGACGTCAAATGAGGATGCTCGGGCGTCTCGGGAGAGAGCTAAGCCAGCCGACGCGATCAACTTGAGGCGAGAGAATGGAAACGCCCGTGCGCGGAAGCGCGTAAGCGGGGCGGAAGTCTCAAGAGATTCGACGATCCCGTTTCCTGAAAAGGCTTTAGAATCTAGGCACGCCATCCATCAAGATGGAACTAGAAAACGAACTGTAAAGATTGTTAACGTTAACGAAATTACGTCGTCGGAGCGAGGAAGGAAGTTTCTGAATTCGAACATCTCAGTTCCCGCATATCGATGTCTTTATTTGCACTATGAGCATTTAGTGCACTTCAGTTTATTCCACGAGGGAAATATTCTACGAATGTTTTGAATCAACGATGTTTTTTATAAAACATCGATTATCATTACTAGTTCTTTGTAGCAAAAATATCAAGGCTAACTTGTGGCATAAATGCTAGTTGACTACACTTGACTACTAGTTGAAAGGTTAAAGGGTATCAGGTCACTGCAAAATGACCTTGATCGGTGGTTGGTCCCTTGATGTAAAAGTGAAAAGCTAAAACAAGCTATTGTACACTACGATTAGCAAAGTCATACCAATTTTAGGTATTTTAGCCAATGCCTTGTTGAGAATAAGTCACGGAATGCTAACTGAATGAATTCTGATTTACATTCCAATCTCAAAGTTTATTTAGAGACGCCAATTGAGTCACATAAAATTGACACACTTAAAGTGTGGAAGAGTTTGGAGAGATTCAACTTTCATTTGTGTTCTTTGGCAGTAAAAAGCCTATGTATACCAGCAACATCTTTTCCAGCTGAGCGTTTGTTTTCAAAAGCTGGAGAAGTAATTACTAAAAAACGATCCTCCCTTAAGCCAAAGCATTTAGAGAAAGTGTTGGTAATGCATTCTTTAACAATAGAAGAGTTGAAAGAACTGTTTTAAATAACGTTGTCTTCAAAAAAAAAATAATTTTTCTTGAATATTATTATCCTGAAAAAATAAAAAAAAATTATAGTAAATATTCTTGTGGTGGTGTTTCATTATTCTACACTATTTAACCGGTTTTAAAAGTTCATTTTACATGTTTTGAAAATCGAAAATAATCGATTATAAATCGATGTAAATACAGGGTGTTTTTGAATTGAGTACAGATTTTTTGGGAGATGATAGAAGAGGTCCTGAGAAGTATTTTTTGTCATATGAACATGGGGTTTACTTACAATACTGCATTGAACAATCAAATGACACCGGGATGCAGTGTGCGTTGGTAGGCCTAGATTATTTTATTTTTAACAACTGACACAAGCAATCTACTGTAATAACTTTTAAAGTAATTGTTTGCAAAGAAATTTCAAGGTGAACGTGCTTGTTTGTTGAAAAGTCTTAGGACAAACTTCGTCAAGGACCAATTGTTTGGCCAACGAGATCGCCAGATCTCAAACCGATGGATTTTTTTTTATAGGGAAGCATAAAATCAATGGTGTACTCCGAACCCGTAGATACCGAAGAAGAATTGGCGGCTCGTGTTGACATCAGCGACCGTGCAAATCAACTGTTTCCAGGCGTATATCAATCCATAATAAGGCGTTGCGAATAATGGCGGTCATTTCGAACAATTACTGTAAAAGTCAAACAGTAGATTGCGTGTGTTAATTGTTAAAAATAAAATAATCTAGGCCTACCAACGCACACTGCATCCCGGTGTCATTTGATTGTTCAATGCAGTATTGTAAGTAAACGGAGCTGCAGGGACCCAATGTTCATATGACAAAAAATACTTCTAAGGACCTCTTCTATCATCTCCCAAAAAATCTGTACTCAATTCAAAAACACCCCGTATAAAAGAACAATGATGTATTTATGGGCATCGATGCTTAATTTTTATGCATCGCACGGCACTAATCAACAGTCAACTGCTGATGCTGCGACAATCGACAATCGCACAGTTTAGTGAAAAAGAATGACGCGAGTGGTCCAGGAGCCAAGCTCACTTTGCCCGCTCGCCCAAAGAGTAAACCAGAGGAGGTACACTTAACTGGGAGAGCAGCCTGATGAACCTCTTTAGTCCTCCAGAAAAAGAGTCCCAAGAAGGGACGAGAGTCGGATTGTAGATTGACAAATAGAGTCCCCAAAAATCCTTGTTGAGCGCATATTGGAATTGGTCGTTCCAGTTTAGTTTGGAGTCGATCACGACACCAAGATATTTATAGCTTTTTACCCACTCAAGCTTCTTGCCAAATAAGAAGAGGGGCTTTGGATGGTTTTTGCATTTGCGAGTGATAAACATGATCTTGCACTTTTTGACATTCAACTTTAATCGCCACTTACTGAACCAGCTCTCGCACCTTGATGATGATGCAGATAACACGGGGAGGCACCTTGAGAGCACTGTTGGTAATGGTGTCGATGCCAGCTTCCTTTTTGCTTTTCAGGCGCTTTATGATGTCCAATATCTCAGAGGTGCCAATGACATCATGAGAGCCAAGAGCGCGCTGTGTGTGTGGCCATACCTATCACACACGTCCTTGACCTCACGAGTGGTATTGACCAGATCATCCTCTTTGGGCGTAGAGAATTGGCTCATCAGTGAATCGGCGATAATTTGTGGTTTGTCCTGGTCATTGCTAACGAAATCGACACCCTCTGTAAGCAGAGGAGGGAGAACAATAGTCCTGTTGCTTTTAAGAGCCCTGACCATACTCCAGAGAGAGTTATCCTGGACGGACAGACTTTTAACTTTGTCGTTCCATCTTTGATTCCTTAAATCCTTAATCTGATCACTAACCTTGCGGGTTAGCCATTTGTACTACGTCTTGAAGTGGAGAAACCTGGTACGCTGCCAAAGTCTTCTGAAGTGGTTTTTTCGTGGATGACTTGCCTGATAGAGGGAGGAAGTTCCAGACGGCCTGGCCGCTTGCAATCCACCGGAGTAGCACTAGCATTTGTAGCCATCTTGATGGAGTGAGTGACCTTTTTGATATTTTCGTCAATGTCACTGCTGGTGATGGGATCCTGATAGGGAATGTTACTGTCGTTCATAAGTTCTCTAAAAAATTTCCAATCCTGCTTATAACGAAGATTTATTCTCAGGTCGATATTTATCCCCTCAAAATTTAGTGCAACTGGTAGGTGATCAGACGATAAGGCATTTACTGTAAAAACATTGTAGGGTTTGAAAAACCCCTTGAGAACAGTAATGTCGAGCACGTCACTAGCGGTTGAGTGGTCACAGGAGTATGTATCTTCAAGAGGGCCAATAACGGAAGTGTCGATCTGATCTACCATGTACCTAAGAAATACTAAGCCACTTTGATTTATGCATCTGGATTTCCAGTGTGGGTGTTTGGCATTCAAATCACCTGCCCTAAAGTATTTTTTTCGACAATCGACAATCGAACAGTGTAGTGAAAAAGAAACACGCGAGTGGTCCATTAGCCAAGCTCAGTTTGCACGCTCTCCCAAAGAGTAAACCAGAGGAGGTTCACTGAACTGGGAGAGAAGCCTGATGAACCTCTTTAGTCCCAAGAAGGGACGATAGTCAGATTGTCGATTGACAAAGTGATTCCCCAAAATCAGCAGGATCTAAAAGATCCAATAGTTGGGAAAGACGGCCTTGATATCGTCATCAAAGCAGACATCCATCATATGGCTGGGTCTTCAAAATCTGAGGGGACCCTTAACAACGAGTGGGTGGACCAAGATACCAGAAACCAGGGTGTTTTCATGATTCTCCATCTTGGGTAGCATGTTCTTCATAAGAGTCTGGACAAAAGTTCCTATGTGGGTCATCCCCAAATTCTCATAGATAGAGTGGTTGTTGGCAACTCTTCTGTCAAGTTGGGCACTGGACCGGAGAGCAACATTTTGGAAGGTCTGGAGATAGTTCCACCTAGATTTGCAAATAGAAGCCCAAGCAGGCATTCCATGAAGTAAAATAGTACGAATCACAACCTTGTATATCAAGAGTTACTTATCCACACCAAGAGCGCTGTTTTGCCCCAGAACTGCAACAAACTGAACTTCGCTTTCTTTGCCTTGTTGAACACGTATTAGACTTGGTCGTTCTAGTTTAGTTGTGGAGTCGATCATGACACCAAGATATTTATAGCTTTTCACCCACTCAAGTTTCTTACCAAATTAGAAGCAGGGCTTTGGAGGGTTTTTGCATTTGCGAGTGATAAACATGACCTTGCACTTTTTGACATTCAGCTTTAATCGCCACTTAGTGAACCAGCTCTCGCACTGGTGTAAAGCATTTTGAAGTCGAGTGATGACATATGGTGGGTTTCGTGCCCAGGTCATGATGGACCCGTCGTCAGCAAATAAGTAAAGATTACACTTTGCAAAAGTCACGGAAAGTCATGGGGTAAGTCATGGATTACACTTAGGAAAGTCATGGATAAAGAAGTTGAATAAGGCTGGCCCCAAAACTGAGCCTTGGGGTACACCAGTATTAACATCGCAGGGTTCAGACAAGCAGTCCCCAACCTTAACACGAAAAGTCCTCTTTGACAGGAAGCAGCGAACCAGAGCAGTTAGATCGTCAGGGAACCCGTATGTAATCATTTTGTAAATGAGCCCATCATGCCAGACTTGGTCAAAGGCCATTTGGACATCGAGGAAAACGAGACCACCAAACATAGAGAGGTTGAGAGGACCGTTTAACTCAGCAACGAGCCTCCATAACTGAAGCTGACAAGAGTGGCCTGCACGGAAGCCAAATTGCTCACTACGAATAAGGTTGTTTGCCTCGCAGTACTCGTTGAACCTCTTGAGTATAATGCGCTCAAAGACCTTGGAAAGCATGGGCAACAAGCTAATGGGCCTATAACTTGTAGGAAGAGCAGGATCCAGTCCAGGTTTAGGAATGGTGATGATGACTGACTCCTTCCCGGCACTAGGGAAATGGCCGCTAAGCCAGTAGTCATTCATGACCTTAGTGATGATGCAGATAACATTGGGAGGCAAATTCTTGAGAGCACTGTTGGTAATGGTGTCGATGCTGGCTGCCTTTTTGCTTTTCAGGCGCTTACTGATGTCCAATATCTCAGCGGTGCCAATGACATCTGGAGAGCCAAGAGCCCTCTGTGTGTGGCCATACCTATCACACATGTCTTTGACCTCACGAGTAATATTGACCAGACCATCCTCTTTGGGCGTAGAGAATTGGCTCTTCAGTGAATCGACAATAATTTGTGCTTTGTCCTGGTGATTGCTAACGAAATCGCTACCCTCTGTAAGGAAAGGAGGGAGAACAATAGTCCTGTTGCCTTTAAGGGCCCTGACCATACTCCAGAGTGAATTATCCTGGACGGACAGAATTTTAACTTTGTCGTTCCATCTTTGATTCCTTAAATCCTTATTCTGATCACTAACCTTGCGGGTTAGCCTTTTGTACTACGTCTTGAAGTGGAGAAACCTGGTACGCTGCCTAAGTCTTCTGAAGTGGGTTTTTTCGTGGGTGGGTTGCCTGATGGATGGAGGAAGTTCCAGATGGTCTGGCTGCTTGCAATCCACCGGAGTAGCACTAGCATTTGTAGCCATCTTGATGGAGTGAATGACCTTTTTGAACTTTTCGTCAATGTCACTGCTGGTGACGGGATCCTGATAGGGAATGTTACTGTCGTTCATAAGTTCTCTAAAAAATTTCAAGTCCGGCTTATAACGAACATTTTTTCTCAGGTCGATATTTATCCCCTTAAAATTTAGTGCAAGTGGTAGGTGATCAGATGATAAGGCATTTACTGTAAAAATATTGTAGGGTTTGAAAAACCCCTTGAGAACAGCAATGTCGAGTACATAACTAGCGCGTGAGTGGTCACAGTAGTATGTATCTTCACCAGGGCCAATAACGGAAATGTCGATCCGATCTACCATGTAGCTATAAAGTAACAAGCCACTTTGATTAGTGCATCTGGAATTCCGGGTATTTTTTTCCTTATTTACTAGCCTATATAAACCCAAAGCACACATATAAATCACTATACTGTATTTAGCCGTCTTCGCTTTGTTCAGAGCATAGGACATATGCTGGTTCCATGAGAGTCTTGAGTCAATGATAACTCCCAGGTACTTGTAGTTGTCCACCCAGTCCAGTTTCTTATTGAACAGAACAAGAGAATCTGGGGGATGCGTGAGCTTCCTATTGAGGTACAAAGCCTTGCACTTTCTGACGTTAAGGTTCAACTTCCAGCAGTTAAACCAGTCTTCGAACTGCTTGAAGGCGCACTGCAGCTCTTATGGGTCGCAACAGCGCCCTCAGCATTGAAAACAAGCTTCTTCTCTACAAATCGATTATCCGGACCATACTCCTCTATGGCATGCCTGCGTGGGCGACTATCTGTAAAAGCAGATGGAGTGAACTACAGTCATTCCAGAATGTTACCCTGAGGACTATTGCCCAGCTGGACAGAAAGACGGTGAAAAACCAATCCATCCACCTCGATTTAAACATGGCCCATATCGGTAAGTTTATACAGGATCTCCTCTTGATTATGATACAGAAGATGAAGACTCACGACAATAAGCTTGTGAAAGGGATACTGGAGAACTCAATGTATATGAACTGGCATACGAAGTATCGGAAACCGAGGCACGTTCTTGACATCAATTTTGAAGATATTAGCAACGTCTCTTTCCCAGACTATTGGAAGATGTGATAATCTTCTTTCTCCTTGTGATTTTTTTTTAATTTCGTTTGTATTTTGTTTCTGACAATCTTCAATCTTATTTTCTTTTTTGTATAATATGGAAGACCGCTTGGGTTGGTTAGGCTTCTTGACTACCTCAGTGTATTTCATTTGGAGTTTATTCTGGTTGGATGAGCTTTGTGAAAGCGCTGCTTTCGTCCCATCCTAATGAATGTACACTTCACTGTTCGATTGTCGATTATAAATCACTGTGATACATATTATTGTGATCATTCTCCTTCAAGTGATGTACTTGATATTGTGTTGTTGAAGGGCTTCTACAAATCATTCAGTATCTATACTGTGAATGATCTATCCTCAGACCATAAACCAGTTGCACTAAATTTTGATAACGTAAACATTGACCTCAAAGAAGAACTGAGGCTCAAACAAGACTGGAAATTTTTTGGAGAAATTCTCAAAAATGATGACGACCCACTAAATAACCTACACAGTACGAGCGACATAGATACCAATGTGAAACGGCTTACTAAACGTATAAATGCAGCTATTGACTTTAGTGCTTCACCCTTAGAGTCGAAGCGAGCTGATCACCTTGATCTCACCCCAGAAATCAAACAATTAATTGAGCAAAGGAATAAGGTTAGAAGGCAGTGGTACCGAACTCGTGATTCATGGCTTAAGACCAAGTATAATAGGCTCACTAGAAGAGTTCACGAGGAGGTAAAAGCACTTCGTAATGACAGGTGGAGCGATAAAGTTAAGAGTCTGTCGACCCACGATAACTATGTGGTGCATGGTTCGAGCCTTGCAAAAGAAGAAAGCCGTTAATATCCCACCACTGTTAGCCCAAAATGGCAAATTCATCACGAATGATGATGATAAAGCGCAGCTTACTGCAAGTTCACTTTCAGAACAGTTTGTCACGCCTACTGATGGTCGGCGAATAGAACTTGATATGTCTGAGAAAGTAAAATCCTGCATAACTGGCTTCTATAATATTCACGGCAATGAATTCCCAAAACATAGCATTGATGTAAATGAAGTCCTAAGCATCATTTAAAATTTAAAAACGAGAAAAGCTCCAGGTAAAGACTCTATTAAGAACAGTGCTTTGAAAAATTTACCTCAAAATACAATTCAAAATATTGCAAAAGTGATTAACGACTGCTGGAAGAACACTTACTTCCCGGATGCTTGGAAGCAATCAGTTGTCTTAAGCATTCCTAAGCCAGGACAAAATCCTGCAAATCCTGTTAGCTACAGGCCCATCAGCTAGTTACCATCCATCTCCAAAATCCTGGAAAAAACAATTCTCAAGAGATTCATTGAGTACTGTGATGCCAACGATCTCATCCGCGATGAACAATTTGGCTTTCGCTGCCAACTCCAAACATGGAGGCTCGCAGCAGCGGATATCAATTAGCCCCTTAATCTCTTTATGTATTGTGGGGTCGTTTTCCTCGATGTACACAAAGCCTTCGACCAAGTCTGGCACGATGGTCTTATTTTTAAAATGATTATGGATGGATTTCATTATTTTAAAATGATTATGGATGGTTTTATATTCTAATAATTTTTCTTCACACGGATCCTCACGATAATTACTGTATTTGTCTCTTTTTCGCTTCCAATATAAAAACGTTGACGAATTCCACGAACTCCTAGACCTCTTATTAATCTTTATAGGTCCCAATTTAACTTTCAACCCAGCGGTCACAGCGCACTGCAAAAGTATGTCTTGGACTGCTTGGATCTGTAAGTCAATATCAGGATTCAACATAACCCGCTCCCAATTGTGCTGCCGGATGATTAAACGATAAGCATTCCAATCAACATTGTCTGTATTTACAGTCTGACGGTAGACTTCCGGAAGGCCCGAATTTTCAACAGGGTTAATTGTTAGGGTCACCAAGAGAGCACAATGGTCACTACCAGGAAATGTAGTCGAGATAGGTTCTGAATATTGTAGAGGGTTCGTAAGATAGACATGTTCAATCAGAGATGACACACTTGTAGATAGTCGGGTTGGGTCCTTAATAATATGATGTAATCTAAGAGACTTGGCCATACACTTTAACATGCGAAGGTCTGGTGTCTCCACTTGAAAGTCACAATTGAAATCACCGGCTATAATGTTATAATCACTAACATTAAGATGAGCTAAGTTAGAGACACACTCAGACATTAGACTATAAGTAGGTCTATACAGAGCAGTAACAAATAATTCCCCCACAGGGACTGTTAGTTTGACAGTTAAAATTTCCAAACCAGAATCACTTATTGAAAACATAAACTGAGAATGAATTGTTTCTTTACATATATAGCTGTACCTCCCTCTCTAGAGGAACGGTCAGCACGGTAGAACCGGTAGCCCTTAATAGTAAAAAGAGCGTCATCATGATTAATTGACAGCCAGGTTTCAGTAATAGCACAGTGAATTCTATAAATATACGTAAGTCAACAAATTTAGTTAAACGGTTATTTCCTCAAGACATAATTACTCTGATACACTCGTTTCTCTCCAACCGGTTCTTTCAGGCCAGAGTTGGAGATAGTCTATCTCCTATGTATGAAGTAAAAGCTGGTGTCCCACAGGGTTCAGTCCTGGGGCCAGTATTATTCAATTACTTTATGCGAGACTTTCCAAGTTCTTCCAAATGTAAGCTCTTTTTTGACGCAGATGACTCTGCTATACTGACCTGTGCTCGTCAACCGGCCGTAGTAGTCTCGCGACTACAGAAGGCTTTAAAGGAGTGTGAAAGCTGGTTTAGCAAGTGGAGGCTAAAATTGAATGTAGACAAATGCAAGGCGATATTTGTCTCCAAGAAGAGAAAGAGATCATTAGATTCTCTAACGCTATATGGCAAAAAACTGGACTGGGTTGAAACTTATAAATATCTTGGTGTTGTTATTGACTCTAAACTTACCTGGACTCCCCACGCAACTTATGCGTTGAATAAGGCTAGGAGAGCCAAGTTTAGCTTGATTGCTCTGCTGGGCCGGAATAGTGCTCTAAACATTGATAATAAACTCCTACTCTTTAAGGTCATTGTTCAGACTATCTTGACGTATGTAAGACTAGGTGGAAAGAACTGCAAACGTTCCAAAACGTTACTCTTAGGACTATTGCGCAAAAAGATCGGAGAATTTTTCGCAATTCCTCCATTTATAATGACTTCAACATGACTCATATTGGCAAATACGTTCAAGGGCTCATGGAATCCATGCTGCCCAATATAGAAAATTATAGCAACGAGCTAGTCTCGGGCATTTTAAATCATCCTATGCATAGAAAGAGATATCGTGATCCAAGGCATATACTTGATATTAATTTTGAAGGCATTGATAATGTCTTATTTCCAGATTACTGGACTTCATAGTTCGTGTATTATCTAATACTAGTGGTCTGCTTCTAGTCTAGACAGTCGTCAATCAAATTTTCCTTCACCAAGAGGAGGCAATTTTCTTTCATACTTTGGATGACCATTGTGGGTACATCAGGCTTCTTTTCTAGTTCAGTGTATTTCCCTTGGAATATGATTATGAAGGGTGAGATTATGGAAGCTATGCTTCAAGTTCCACACGAATACCGATACACTACACTGTTCGATTGTAGATTGTCGTATATAAATCACTGACCGAAATCATACGGATGCAGATTGCTGCACCACGGACGGACACACGGTTGCTACTGAACGACGATTCTGCCACTCGACGGATGACAAGAGGACGAACAAGGTAGGACTCTGAGTCGTTCTGAGTAGGTGCGTCCTTCCAAGGACGGCAAAACCCAGCACCACACCTGCTTCATGATGACATCAGGCGCTGCGTCGAAATCTGCTACCATTATAGTTAAATACACGGATGGTAAAGAGTTGCCTTATGATCAAGCTTATAAAGATGCGTGCAAGAATGCTAGATTCTGTGCATTCGATATCATAAGTAATTAGCAGCTAGAGGCTTTACGTACGGTTTTTAATAACAAATATCTAGACCTCGAATGCAAGGTGGAAGCGCTGGCCAAGAATATTAGTAATTTGCATATTAAAATTGATGGACTAAAGCCGGAGATTATGAGTGCCCGAAATGAAGCTGCAATTGGGCTTAACAGTCTCGAACATACCCATAACTTCCAATTCAAATTCGCCCATGATAGTGAATGCCAGAGAACCTTTACAAGACGTTAATGAACCCTTACCTAACTATGCAGAGTCCCTCTCAGTAGATAAAGTTGGGAGTAAGCGTAAATTAAATGAGGATGTAAATACGGAAGTTAAAAACTGGATACCTGTCTCAAACAAGAAATCTAAGAAAGGCATGCTTATTGACAATATAGCTAGTGAAGCGGCCATCAGTGACGTAGCTGCCGTTGCCTTCCGCGAAAAAATCAAAAGACCTGCTCAACCAACTCATAGAGATGGAAACCTGTATATCCCTCCAATTATAATCCGTACTCAGGGTAAACCAATTAGGGATACTCTTGAAGAAATCAAGTAGCATGTGCCCTTAGAAAGCATCACAGCCCATATTGGCAGGACTGACATTGTCAAAATTAGGTGTCAAAACGAAGAAATCCATAAAAAATTAGTATCAGGAATTAAGAGTGATAATATCTTGAAAATACAGCATCACCAGCTGAAGTTAGAAAAACTGTTAAAATATGTTAAAAGGAATGTTGATACAACCTCGAACTTGGACGATTACCTTGACGATCTCAAGAGGACAAATTATTTCCAGAGAAAATAATAAGACTAAAAAAGGCAAATGGCGCTGTTGATATGCCGCTGATCTTGGCACTTTTTCAAAACACTTAGCATAATATTTAAAGAAGACCTGGATGCCCAGAGACATTTAAAGAAGTCATTCGAATTGGTCAACTGGGGGTGCTCGATGAGCTGTTTAGGGGCAATAAGAAACCTCTTCAATGTTACAATTGCCTCAGATTTGGACCCGTTTCCATGGGTTGTACTGAGCTGCCCCGTTGCAATAAGTATGCAGGAGACCATCAGTCCAGGGACTGCAAAAATGTAAAGGGACAGGATCCACCTAATTGTAATCGCTGTAAAGGACAGCATACGTCAAGTTTCTCTATATGTCCTAAATATCCCAAAACAGTGAGCAGAGTGCGTGTTGCTAAGACTATTGAAGGGAGATTCTATGCTTCGGTGGTTTCAAAAACTGTTGACAAAATATTCAAACCGTGTGATTTGCAAGCTATGAACACTAAAATAAGCGCGATGCTCATATTATATGAGGAAATCGGAAAATCTATTCCGCATAATTTTAAATCGTTCTCCAAAGTTTAATCATGGATAGCAGCGGCTTCGAAGTAGTCAATGAAGGAAGACTTCAGTGTACCATCTGGAATGCCAGAGGCATTTCACGTAGGTGAGAGGAGTTCTTCGACTTCCTATCAGGAAACAAAATTGATATTGCCTTTGTCTGTGAAACGCACCTCAAGTCGGAACGGCCATTCAAGCTGCCTGGATACATGGTCTATCGTAAAGATAGACTCGCAAAGAATCCTGCTCATGGTGTTTCTGGTGGAGCAGCTGTTATAGTCAAAGAGGGTATTGAACATGTTGAAGTCATTACTCGGAACTATTTAGGAATGGAGGCGGCCTCTATTCTCATCAAGGACCTCACGATTGGCTAGGTTAAGTTTGTTGAACTGTATAACTCTCCGGGGCATGCCATTGACCCCTGTGATCTCGTCGAGTTGCTCTCTGGTAATTTTCCTGTTGTTTTGGCAGGCGATCTAAACGCGAAACACCCTCACTGGAATTCCAGATGCATTAATCACAATGGTGCTATTTTATATGGTTACATCCAGAATCAGCTGGAAACTGTCGCAACCGGTCCAATCAAACATACATATTACTATGATCATTCGCCCACGAGCGATGTTCTGGATATTGCTATTCTCAGGGGTCTCTTCAGACCGTTCAATATATTCACTATGGACGATTTAACATCAGACCATCATCCAGTTGCCCTTAACTTCGATGGTTTAAATATGGACATCCTGAATCAGCTTCCTATAAGGCTGGATTGGAAACCCTTTCGTGACCTCCTTAGAACTAGTAATGGCTACACAGCGAATGCCTCCAGCACCAATGAAATCAATGATAGAGTCAAAGACATTACCAATAACATCAAATATGCGATGTCTGCTAGTGCTTGCCCTATAGACCCTAAATATCCTGAGCATCTCGATCTTCCTCCAAGTATTAGGCAAATTATTGCAGAGAGGAATGCCTTCCGAAGACTTTGGCAGCTAACACTTGATCCCATCTTTAAGAGAAAATATAATAGGCTTTCTAGGAGGGTCCATGAAAAAGTAAGAGAGCTACGAGTGCAAAAGTGGACGAGCAAATTGAAGAATCTCTCAACTCATGACAACTCTCTCTGAACTATGATTAGAGCTCTTAAGTGTAAGAAAACGAAATTTCCACCTCTGTTTTCTCCAGACGGTACTACTCTTGGTACTACAGACCATGATAAAGCTCAATTAATTGCTGAGTCATTTAGCAATCAACTTATCACCCCAATTCCAGATACCTCTGGCGGAGAGCATGCAATCAGCGAGGTTCGCGATGTGTGCTCCAATTTTTATGAGGGTGGGCGTACTCCTATAGAGCGATCAATCTACCCGATGGTAATTGTCGAGATCATCAAGAAACTGAAGAATAAGAAAGCCCTTGGAATAGATGCCATCACAAATGCACTTAAAAATCTACCTTCCAATTGATTCCAGACATCGTTAGACTAATTAATGACTGCTGGAAACTCGGATATTTCCCTACTGGCTGGAAGGAATCGATTATCCTAAGCATTCCTAAACCAGGTCTTAACCCTTCATTGCCTGCAAGTTACAGGCCCATCAGCCTTTTACCAACTATGTCTAAGGTTCTAGAGCGGACAATTCTTAAACGTGTCAATGAATTCTGCTCTGCCAATGATCTTATTCGAGATGAGCAGTTTGGCTTCCGTACAGACCACTCCTGCCGAATGCAAATATGGTGGCTTGCTATCGATGCAAAAAACTCTCTTAACAAGTCCCTATATGGTGGCATTATCTTCCTAGACATTTGCAAGGCCTTCAATGAAGTTTGGCATGATGGTATCATTTATAAAAATGATAAAATTTGGATTTCCAGATTACCTTATCATGCTGTGCGCTCTTTCCTCTCAGACATGTCTTTTCGAGCTAAAATTGGTGACTCCCTTTCCCAATCATGTGTGGTTAAAGCCGGTGTCCCACAGGGATCAGCCTTGTTTAATTTTTTTATCCAGGACTTTACCAAACCCGACAAGTGTAAACTATACTTCTACGCTGATGATGCGGCCATCTTAACCTTTGCCCGTGTTCCTGCCCATGCCATCTCTTGCTTGCAGAAAGCACTGCATCTCTACGAAAAATGGTTCAACAGATGGAGGCTGAAGTTAAATGTTGGCAAGTGCAAGGCTATTTTCTTCACAAACAAACGCAGAAACCCCCCAAGTTTGCTTACCCTGTACAGAAATAAGCTCGACTGGGTGAAAGAGTAATAACCTTGGTGTGGTGATCGATTCTAGGTTAACCTGGAATCAACATGTTTACTACGCGCTGAATAAGGCAAAGAGGGCCAAATTCAGTCTGATCGCGTTGCTCGGTCGTAACAGTGCTCTTGACATTGATAACAAGCTGCTCATCTACAAAATGATCATCCGCACGATCTTGCTTCATGGTATGCCAGCTTGGGCTTCTGTGTGGAAAACAAGGTGGAAGGAGCTGCAGACATTCCAAAATATTAATCTGAGAGCAATTGTGAAACTTTATTGTAGAGTAGCCAACAATAATGTCGTTCATGAGGATATAGGGATGACGCATATTGGCAAGTTTGTACAGGATACGATAACGACTATGCTCCCAAAGATGCTTAATCACAGGAATCAGTTGGCGTCTGAAATTCACAACCCTTCTGACTACAGGAAACGCTTAAAACATCGCTTGCCCAGCCATGTCCTGGAAGTTAATTTCGACGATGTCAGGAATGTTATCATCCCCGATTTTTGGATAGCCTAGTTCGCCTCTGGTTCCCCCCCTTTTCTATGACAATCTTTAATCAACCTTTTTATCCCCAGAATGAGGGGAATATTCTTCAATCATCTTGAGGAGGATCTTCGGGGTTTTTTCAGGCTTCTCACCTATATCAGTGTAATTCCCCTGGTCTATACATGTGACGAAGGAGTTTGGGAGCACTGCTACAGTACCACTCGCATTGTTTCTTCCACTCCAGTGCTCGATTGTCGATCTAAATCACCAATGGGACGCCAGCGCCAAATCTCGAAACCGGATTGGCTACTATATCCTTTACAATTAGAACATAGGAGCAGAAACAATAAGACGTAATCACGCCTTTGGTCTTTACATGGGAAGAGCTGTTGTAATGTGTTTCTTGAAATTTTCCATTGCGTTTAACGCACAGAGTAAAGATGTTTATTCAAAAAAACTTT
Organism: Rhysida immarginata; assembly: GCA_023313115.1. Lineage (NCBI taxonomy): Eukaryota > Metazoa > Arthropoda > Chilopoda > Scolopendromorpha > Scolopendridae > Rhysida > Rhysida immarginata. Next base: position 2,061 of record JAHWFO010037988.1, on the reverse strand, counting down.
TCCTAGATTTTTCCCTAGAACCCTGGAAGCTTACATCATTGACATAATGTAGATTTGCAGAACTCCCACATTCTGGAAAGTCAGGGAAATTAACAGTGGTTAGGGAAAAAGGGCTATTTTCATGCATTGGGCGATTTTGGGCTACTAAAGTTCCCCAATTGGGCGACCAAATAGTGCTTGAACCTGGCAACCGTGTTTCCCACCACCATTATAAACATTGATATCAAAATATCAATGCACGGATTTCAGTAATTGATATCAGATATCGATTAAAGCCATTTATAAATAATGAAAGGCTTTTTCCTCACAGTACACATCTTATCTTTTTAATTGATACGCTTTTATTAGCTTCACTTGTAACTGACTATGTAACAATGTAAACAATCTTGGAAGTCGAATTTAACCTATTTTCTGAAAAAGTAGAGAGCTGAAATTTGATGACAATAAGCAGGACCGATGACAATGCATGTTTAAATTCTTTTTTTCAAGTCGGTTCGCTGGTTTGTGTTCTAATGGTACTAATTCATTCTACGAACTGTCCAATTGCCACAATAAACAATTTTACAAATTGTTGACGCCGGCTTGAAGAAATTTTATAATAAAACATAATAAAACCTTTTTTTCCCTCTTATATCATTCAAATACAAAGCATCTTTGTATCATCTTCCACCACTCCAAAAGGCTTTTCGTGAGTGATGGAAAAGAAATTTCTCTTTGAAAAAATTAAAAGTACTTGAATATTTTTATATTTTATATTTTTTCTTTACAAAAATTTGGGGATCTCACAATTTCACATGATTTCCCACATTTCGCTCTTTCCCGCAAGACATCCCGCAACTCGGGAAATTTCCCACAAAACGATAGCCCTGCTGTCGATCGATAAGGACTCCAGCTGCAGCATACACCACCAGGCATAAATATTTTAGAAAAGTTCATTCACAATTGTAAGTAGAATCCACAGTTTTTAGGTTTAACTTCTCTCTTTGTATTTCATTTTGACAGCTTAAAAGCTAGCACGTAATTATTTTATATTTTATTTTATGATGCGAATTATTTAAAAACGTCTGATTTAATAACAGGGTTCGTCCGGGTCATGGAAAGTCCTGGAAAATCGAAAAAAATTTCCAGGCCTGGAAAGTTTTGGAAAATCAATGGTTTCTGACTTAAGTTTTGGAAAAAGTGTTTTTTGAACATATTTAAAGTTTTCTTAATAATTATGCATAAATGATATGAATATATTATTATTCTTCAAAATATAAAAGGTTATGGTCTTGGAAAATGCATTGAATTGCCTTGAAAAGTTGTGGAAAAGTCGTGGAATTTTATCTTTGATCAAGTTTACGAAGCAGTTGATGGTGATTAGCGACAAATACTCTTCTGCGCCAGTGCAACTGAAGTGGTTAAGACAAATCCAACTATTTCACCTGAAGAGTTCTGGGGAAAAATAAGTCAAATCAAACTATCAGACGGAAAAGGTTTGGCTTTTTATAAGTTATCAAAAGTTATGTTTGCTGTACTTAGCAATCCAGTGAGCAATGCTGACTGTGAAAGAATATTTTCAGCAGTTTCGTTAATTAAAACAAAAAATAGTAACAGGTTTAATACAGAGGGCATAGCCAGCCTGATAACTGCTAAAGAGGGACTAAAAGATAACTACAATTTCACACCCGATTCTAAAATGCTGAGCAGATTTAACTCAACCATGTATGAAACATAAACACAAGGACTTAGGTTTGAGAGTTAAACTCACTTCCAGCTCTATTCGTTTTAGTCACAAACATGATGTACATCAACATATTCTAACAAATCAATATTAAAATACACCCCCGGGGACATAAACGGAATAACTATAATATCTTAAACCATCACTAAGTACGAGGCATGTTTTTTAAGTAAGTACCGTTTTGAAATTAAAAAAAGACGTGCAAAGATATCGCAATAATTTTATTTTTACATGAAAGCCTGTACCTTAATCTACTTTTCTACATAATTTCTGTGAATATTGAGGCACTTATCATAACGTGGCACCAGTTTTTGAATACCCTCCTCATAAAATTCTGC
>JAHWFO010037920.1:1792246-1809490 GCA_023313115.1 Rhysida immarginata | reverse complement strand
TTTTCGAGTTATTCTGCTTTGTCAACTTAAAATTTACACCCTGTATAGCGTATCTAGATTACTAATTATAGAAATAAACATCCATAATGCTATTGCGTGTTCTGTACCCCGTTTAATTATGCCAAATAAAATAAACGAAAAACTAAATAGCACCCACATGGGTGGATTTACACATTCGTGCACATTTTCTGCCAAACTTTTCTGATTTTCACCAACATGCGCCAACAAGGGTGGATTTACACATTCGTGCACACTTTTTGCCAAATTTTCAACATTTTCACTAGCGGGCTCAGACCCCACCCACCCCCCTCCTCACGTAGCTTTTTACAGAACTCCCTCCCCCTGACCTAGCCACTTAGTTTATAGAAAGTGCCTTTTCAGAAGGGATGAAAAAAATTGGAAACTCGCTGGATCAAGTGTATACCGCTAATGGGGACTGTCGAAAAATTTTCCAATTTTGCAAACTCTTATTTTGGAGTAATAAAGACTTTATATAATTAAAAAAAAAAAAATGCATACAAGTTTTAAGAATTTCTTTTTAACATTATACGAGGGTGAATCAAAAAGTAAGTTACACTCACCACCATCTGTGGTCGAAGAGCATCTACATCATTCGCCATTTTTAAGGATGTTGCCTACGTCTATAATTGCAACGTTGCATGATCACGTGTTTACTGCATACGCAAGAGTATTGTTGTCCTGGAGCAGCAACTGGTGTACACTCCAAGCTGGAGATTGGTGGAACAATCCGTTTTTTGTGAGCGAAAGCCTTAAATTGCACCGAAATCCGCAAGTGCCAACGCGAATAATGTGATTTCTCGTCCTGCAATTGTGAAGTGGTGCCAGCAGTTCGAAAACGGGAGCTCATACATGACGGACGAATACCAAGCGCAGGAAGACCATCCACGTCCAACACTCCCGAGCACACTGCCCGCATTAATGAGACGATACTGGACAGTCAACGAATCAGAATTAAAGAAATCGCCAGAACGCTTAGCGGAGATGATGACGTCAAAGATGCAGTGCTGACGTGGTTGAGAAACACTGGAGCAGATTTTTACCGCAGCGGCATGGAAAAGTTAATTTCACATTCAGACAAGTGTTTACAATTGTAAGGTGATTATGTAGACAAGTGAAATAAATGTTTCTGCGTGTTTCCTCAGAATGTGTGTATGGGATCTTAACTTACTGTTTCAGAGTGTAACTTACTTTTTGATTCACCCTCGTATGTGGTTTTATTTCATTTTTCTATCAAATGACTGCAGAAATTTTGTACATAAAAAGAATTAGACTTAAGAATGCACTAACCTCTAATTTTTCTTCCAATTCTTGAAGAAATTCACCTTCACTACTCAACGTTGTTCTAACCTCTGAACTTTTGATGCACATAGAAGCCCGAGAAAGGTACTCAATTCGCTGTTGTAAATCTATATCATTTCTTCGAGATATTAAAAAAATATGAAAATGTTGTTTTAAAATGGCATGATTTGCTGGAATTCATTTAAACGAAATGAGGAAAAAGTAAAGAAAAAAAACTAATAAAACAATTTCAGTTCATTTAGAACGGAAATTTTTTTACCCCGATCTCTCTGCTAACTTCTTTAATACTCTAGCTGCAGCTGAATAATTTCGTGACTTTTCGTAATATTTCCAGAGCAAATCTAAAATTTCAACGTTGTCTGGATTTTGATTTATAGAACGTCGCAAATATTTTTCTAAATACACAGAGCGGACCTAAGAATAACGGGTCATAATTTTAAAATAAGAATTTCAATTCACATTTATATTGCTTAATAACAAAATATAAATTACCTCCAGTAACTTATCAGTTAATTTCTTGTCTAATAGCCATTTGTATAAGGCAACATGGGCAAGCTCGTCGTCACTTTTCAAAACTAACTGGAATGTTTTATTCCACTGTAAAAGTTTAAGAGAGTTTTGATAAAAATACAGTACGGACTCAGTTGAACACAGTAAAGTACAGGTCGGGAGCCCGATTTTTGCAACCGCATTAAATCTAGTAGTGTTAGATCGAGGAAAAATGAAAGGAAAAATCATATTGGATCTTTAGTACACTGGAGACTGCTAGCTGTATCTAGTGTCTATGGTGGCCCAATTGAATGAGATGAGACGCTAGATAGTCTGGTCCCGGGTTCGAATTCAGATCGTTGGATTTTTTTCCCTTTCACTTTTCCATCTTAAGTTACTAAGCTTTTATAACAAATTTAATAAACATTTAATTAGAAAATGAGTATTATTTACATATTCCGAAGCTTCTGTTGGAGTTAGTGTATTAGGATCCACTGGTGGAGGAGGTCCGGGTAATTTTGGAACACTTGGAGATTTCGGATGAGACAAACTGACATTCATCAACTGTTCTAATGTACTCAAGATCATCTTATAGCAATCCATCCTATATTAAAAACAATGAAATTATTCCTGAAAATTATTACGTGATGTTTTTCGGTTATTCTATTAGCATCAAATGACAAAATTTCATTCGGTAAAAACCAGTATATTTAAGTTTTGTTTGAATGCTAGTCATATCAAAATGACGATATGACCTTTTTTGCTCTGCAGAAGAAAACTGCGCCAAGTGTACGCTTGTCTGGCACAAAACTTAGACCCGTGCCACAGATGTAAACAAACAGAGTGGATTTCTTTCAACAACATGGTGTTCCACCACATAACCACCATCAAGTCTGTAAGTTCTTGAACATAAGTCGAATTGCTGCAATTATTTGTAAAAACTCTGCACTTCAAGAAAATTATTTCATAGCGTTCATTAACTAGTGTAGACAATAAATGGTGCAATAAGCTTAGTCAAGAATCATACTGATAAAATAATTTTATATGAACAAATGCTATCTCATATTTTCTACTATATAATAATAATTTAGGTACAGATGTATGAAACTACTTTGTTTCAAATTACGACATTCGAACCTCTATAATGAACAGCCATACAACAAACACGCGAAATGCAAGAGGTAGAAGCTCATTGGCTGTTGTCAATCACATGATAGAGTGGTGGAGGCAACCTTGTTGCCTGGATTAAGGCTGGCTTGATCGAGGCGACGGCAACCAGCAGTAGCCTCTACATGTCGCCAGTATGTTGCTAGCAACCATTTTCATTCCACAAGCGACCATTCCATTCGACCGATTCAGTCGCAGTCGCCTGATTGTTGCCCCATTTGTGCTGGGCCTTAAATAGTAATTTAGACTCCAGTTACATTATTTATATAAACATTCTTAATTATTTTAATATGTTTAATGAAACTTTTATAAATTTATTAATGAAATATGTAAATAATTATAATGATTTCAATTTAATGAACGAGTGTAACTCTTATTTCTTCGGCGGCGGTGGCCATGGCCCTATCAACAAAATGCTGACCAATAGCACGATACAGCATTCTATGATATCACAACACCCTGGAGTAGTGTGGGCCAGCTGAAGGAATCGCCGACAATAGCCTTTAACAAGTGAATTTCATAATAATTTATGAATGAAAATATATGTGACTGGTTAATTACTGTTCTGAAGGCTTAGAATATTAATTTCATTGTTAGAAAACGATTCAACAAAGGCTACTTAATTTAAAGCCATGAACTCAAATCCATCGTGTTTTTATCAAATAATTTTTGACGATCTGTGATCGATTTACCTTTTCAAAAAATATAAAGTGTAACCGAAGCAAATATAAAATATGTACTAGGTACTGATCAAATATACAGATATATATCTTTATATATTTACCGTATTTACCCGAATATAAGCAGACCCCGAATTTAAGCAGACTTACATTTTCAAACATTTTTTGAGCATTTTTTTTGGAAAGAGAAGGTCGGCTTATATACAGGGTGTTTTTGAATTGAGTACAGATTTTTTGGGAGATGATAGAAGAGGTCCTTAGAAGTATTTTTTCTCATATGAACATGGGGTCCCCACAGCTCCGTTTACTTACAATACTGCATTGAACAATCAAATGACACCGGGACACAGGGTGCGTTGATAGGCCTAGATTATTTTATTTTTAACAATTAACACAAGCAATCTATTGTATGACTTTTACAGTAATTGTTCGAAATGACCGCCATTTGCTTCATAGCACAATTCGCAACGCCTTATGATGGATTGATGTACACATGGAAACAGTTGATTTGCACGGTCGCTGATGTCACCCGCTGCCGCGACAACATGAGCCTACCATCGTTACAGTAGATTGCTTGTGTTAATTGTTAAAAATAAAATAATCTAGGCCTACCAACGCACACTGCGTCCCGGTGTCATTTGATTGTTTAATGCAGTATTGTAAGTTAACGGAGCTGCGGGGACCCTATGTTCATATGACAAAAAATATTCTAAGGACCTCTTCTATCATCTCCCAAAAAATCTGTACTCAATTCAAAAATACCCTGTATACAGACTATCAACCAAAAATCATTACATTTACGATGTATAGAGGCTACTACTCATTTCAGTTGGGAAGAGGGGAGGCATTATTAATATATAAAAAAAAACTAACAACAATTTGACTATTTTACTATAAATTTTGTATAAAGTAAGTACAATTGTCTCGTATGATAAATAGAGTTGAATTTCTTTCTTCTGTTAATAAAGATTAGCCCTTCCCCCCCACCAAAAAATGCCCTGCTCCCGATTTCACAGTTGTAGAAGAGTTTCTTTTTTGTTTTTTGTTTATAGTGGAATAAGTTTTGGTCGATAGCCAATACAATGCATCCATATTATACCTATATTCTCTTCTATTTGCTTCCTATCTTTTTATACGAAAATGCTGTTACACTTTATACTTTTTGAAAAGGCAAATCGATCACAGATCCGTAAAAAATTATCCGATACAAACACTGTGGATTTGAGTTCATGGCTTTATATTAACCAGCATTTGTTCAATCGTTTTCTAACAGTGAAATTAACATTCTAAGCCTTTCGAACAATAATTAACCAGTCACATATTTTCATTCATAAATTATTATGAAATTCACTTGTTAAAGCTATTGTCGACAATTCCTTCAGCTGGCCCACTCTACTCCAAGGTGTTGTCATAGAATGCTCTATCGCACTATTGGTCGGCACTTTGTTGATAGAGCCATTGCCTTTGTCGAAGAGTTACACTAAATTAAAAACGAGATTACTACAATTATTTACACAGTTCATTAATAAATTATAAAACTTTCATTAAATATATAAAAATAATTTAGATAGTTATCGTATATAAATAATAAAATCACTATCTAAATTACTAGATAATATACAATGGGACGCTAAAACAAAGTAGTTCGAACTTTATGTTCTATCCAAAATTACCAATAATGTTTATTTTCAGAAATTAAAAAAAAATTTTTTTAGGCTGCACTTCTAAACTTTTCAATTTTTTTGGGTTTAGAGCCGCGGCCTATATTCGAAAAAATACGGTATTATATTAGTATTTGTGTAATTACAAAATGTTAAAACTAATCGTGAAGATTAATAAAAAAAAACACATCTTGAGTATTAACCACGTTTCTCTATAACGAAATTTTTGGGAGGACCCAATAACTTCGTTATAGGGAGGTTTGACTGGATAAGAGCTCTGGATAAAAGAGCTTTCTGCTTATAAGGGCCCAAATTTGGCACGATTTTTCTACTTTAACTCCAAATATAATAGCCAATCATAACTCTTCATGCTTTTAATCAAAGCACATTTTTTAACTGTTTCGAGATTCCACTTGCTTTTAGCTGATCACGGCACTGTTTTCAATCGTTCACAAAGCATGACATCCACATGACTGATCCAGCCACTTCTTGATCACAGAATCGTCCGCACAATTAAAGTGCATTAATGCACACAAATCATGAGGTAAACACTTCGTAAAGTTAGCAAAGGAGAAACCATTCTTGATTTTTGCAATATGCATGATTTTTTGCAACACTACCAACAGTTCAAAACTAGGATTTTTGAATTGAAAAGGGGAATTTCCCTCCCACTTGGATCATCTGGAGCAGAATGAGTGAAATGCCTGTAGTTTTCACAACAAGAATTTAAAGAGAATGTCAACACCAATAAAGATCTCAAATGTTATGGCGTACAAACTTTTTCCAAATACGGTAAAAACAATTGAATAATGCCCATTTCAATTGTAGAATGCTGCTGTTCAAATTTAAAAAAGAAATAATTTTTATAATTGGCCAAAATCTTAAAAAGTAGCATCAACAGTTCAATATAACTCAATCAATATAAAGAGAAAAAAAATATTCTTTTTTATTTCATTAAAGCCACTGTTGCTATTGGCTTACCGTCCAGCATAGATTTGCATGCCTTGTTGGTCTTCCTGAGGTTCTCCATTGCGATAAAATTGCAACGCAAATCCTTGAGGATCACGTTGGGCTGCTGCAGTTAAGCACAATTCAACAATTCCACTGTAGCAGTGAACGTATTGAAAATAGGAACAAATAATAGGAATATTCAGCTGCAAGGTTATTTGCTTAGCTAGCTAAAATAAGAAAAGAAAAAAATTTATCAATCAACAAATTCACATGTTAATTTTGCTTACAAACTATAGTACAATCAATAAGGTCAGAGACTGCTGATATCTCCAACCAGGCTCAGAGGAGAGGGGAACAGTTTGACCATGGCATATGACACAAGACGTGGTAAGGAGGAAGCAGCTCCACAGTGCAGGGTTTTCCAAACAATACACATCAGTGAAATGTAGTTTAAAGAACAACGTGCGAATATCAAATTCTGACGACAGTGAACAAGAAGAGGTACACACAGATCCTGGCTAACCTCTTTGATGCTGTCCGCCAGAAAAATCAGAATTCTGGGAAAGCAAGATACATGACAATGCCCTCCGCACATTGGTCTTCCATGGTGCAGGCTGCATAAGACCTACTCATCTGATCTTGCCCCATGCGATTTTTACCAGTTTTCCAGTCTGAAAAGCAAACTTAAAGGATGCCATTTCAAAAACACATCTGAGGTTCAGGAAGCAGCGATGGCAGCCTGAAGACCATCTCCTCCAAAGCCTTCAGCAACTGTAATCACGTTGGTAGAAGTGCATAGTTGCAGAAGGGAGTACTTTGAACATAGTTGTGTGTAACACGCGATAACGATACATCATATCAGTCAGGAAGGCCAGTTTCCGAACTTATTGATCTTACTAGTACAGTATATCTCTTAAATATAAGAGTGGTTTAAACATTTTCCCCTACATACATAACATTTCAAAAAAAAAAAAAAAAAAAGCTAAGTATCCCAAAAATCACATGTGACTAGAATGAAGCTTTAGAAATGCAATATGAACGAAGGTTATTACAATATCACAACTGAAGAGCAACAATGAATTTATAGATTTATATATGACCATAACAAGCAGATATATACAAATGATATGGTTTGGGTCAAACCAACTCCTTAGGAGTCCTGCATCAAATTCTGAATCACACTTATTCTATGGGATTAAGATGCAGCCTCTGACCAAGCAGTCCAATTCCTTAACACTTAAGACAGCAAACGAGGTCTGCATAACGTTAATTCAGAAATTACATAACTGTAAATCTGCTGCTCACTGTTCAAAGGCATGTAGCTCACATTTTCCTCCCACATTAGAGTTTCAGGTTAGATTTCTTTTATTCACAAAGAAAAACTCAAAAAGTTTCTTAGCCTCGCGTGAGTTGATAATGAAACACGCGGTCAGCGCATGGTCCATTGCTGGTGCGTTGTTCCATTTTTCGCAAGATGCAGTAAACAATGGCGAGTGTTCAAGAAAAAGCTCCACGCATGTTATGGCTTGCAGAATTTAAGTCAATGATTACAGTTCAGAGAATGTTCAAAACAAAGTTTAAAAAGGATCCTCCAAAACATAAGCCAATTAAGCTATGACATGAAAAATTTTTAAACACAGGCAGCCAGTTACATAAAAAAGGTGCTGGTAGACCTTCAGTGACACCACAGAGTAGAAAAAGGTCACGGAGGCGTCTGATCGCAGTCCCCGTAATTCACTTCGCCAAGCGGCTCATCAACCGGATATGCCAATGAGATCTGTACATAAAATAGTGAAGCACTGCCTTCGTCTTACACACTACAAAATCCAGATGATGCATGAACTGAAGCCAGATGACCGACCGAAGCGCAAGAAGTTTGCCAAGGATATGCTCCAAAAAAATCGACAATGATCCCAACATTCCATACTTCCGGAGCAGTAAACCCACACAATTGCCGCATTTGGGGCATGTTCTAAGGGAACATAAAAGGGATGACAGCCCAAAGGTTAATGCATGATTGAGTAATCGAACCTTTCTTTTTCGCTGAAGACACCATTACCGCTGCAACTTACCTAGATACGCTGGAGAACTACCTGATTCCAGAGGTGGAAGAACTGCAGCCCAACATAGTCTACCAATAAGATGGAGCACCTCCTCACTGGGGCCTGCAAGTTAGGCAGTGCCTCGATACGAACTTTCCAGGACGATGGATTGGAAGGGATGGGCGGCCAATCCATTGGCCCCCCTCGCTCACCCGATGCAAACCCTCTGGGTTTTTTCTTCTGGGGATATGTGAAAGAGAATGTACAAGACCAACGTTGATGACACTGAAACTCTCAAGATCAGAATAATCGAAACTATTGCTGAAATCGCCCCCGAAATGCCAGCCCGAACGTGGGAAGAAATCGAGTTTTGCTTTGACGTCCTTCACACCATCAATGAGGGGCACACAGAAATTTATTAAGGCATGCTAAGAAACTTTTTGAGTTATTCTTATCACATCACTTACTTGAAGGGCTTCATTTAATAATTTTTCTTTCTCGTGAACATTATGTATCTGCCGAGCACTGAGTAACATTTCAATAGCCTGAAAAAAAATCAAGATAAACATCAAAGCATGCTAACGTGTATTAAAAGACCAAGTGCAAAACGTTTTCATACCTTTGCTGAAACGGCATCTTCTGTCTTGTAAATTGAAGGGCACACGTCACGCAGTCGATTACTTATTGCATCAGTTGTTGCGTTATCACCAAGGTAACGATTAATAAGCGCCGTAACTAAACTATTGGCCATCTGAAAAAAAAAAATTGACGCTGATAAAAATCTTAGCCCAGAACAAAGCTGTGAACATTCAAGAAGGCATACAGTAAAATCCTGTTCTTTAATGTACCTCAAATTAACATACATTTCTGAATAACGTTCCCTCATTACACTAATCACAATGATTCATAGGTCCAAAATCCTTGCTCCGATTAGTCAACACCTGTAATCCTCATTATCCCCAACATGTTTGTACAAGAACAATGGCAAGACATGGATGACGAGATATTTCCTGGAATGACTACTTCAATTCAGATGTGGCAGAGAAACGAAAAAAAATAACTCTGTTGATGGTCAATTGATCAGTGCATTTTGTTAAGGTACATTTAAGCAACACCCAATTAGTTTCTCTCGCTAAATTGTACATCAACACTGCCCTCTAGTATTGAAAAATTGTTTCAATTAATTTTTTTGTGAATAAATAAGTCATCACAGCTGTGAGCACATAGTAAACTTTTAACCTTAAATTGGACGTCACATATTCTTTGATATTCCGAAAACTCGGTCTTGATTGAATGGGGAAACGAAAGCTTTTCTATACAGGGTGCGTAAGGTATTTGAGGACACCTTCGTTTGGCTACTGCTGCACCATTAAGTATCCCAAATCCTGAAGAGACATGCAGTAATCGTGGCAATAAAGGCAGAACACAGCGATTTAGAGAAATCACGATTTCTAAATGTCGCAAGATCATTCGACCACAAACTGCAGAAGGAGCTGGAGACCGAAGATGGCAATGTTGCACCAGTAGCAAAGCGTAATAAGCATGCCTCACACTCTGACATCATCAGAACACCTGAATTTATTCAGCAAGTGCAGCAGGCCATCGATGACAATCCCAGAACATCCACGAAGTCACTTGCCAAAGATCTCCATGTGTCAGAAAGAACAATCAGAAATGGTGTCCATGAAAACAGCAGATATCACTCGTATGTTATGCGAAGCGGTCAGTTTATGTCGGACAAAACACAGGAAAACCGCCTATTCAGATCGAAAAAGCTCTTACATAAACAAGCTGAAAAATCCGTGAGAAGCTGATTTGCTGTGGCCTAACCTTTGGCCTCCTAACTCCCCTGATCTGAATCCGTTGGACTACTACGTATGGAGAATTGTGGAGAGAGAGGTCAATGAACACCCCCATAACACCAAAGATGAATTAAAAGCTGCCACTGCTCGAGTAATGACCAATATGAACCATGACCATTTGATTCGCGCATGTCGAGGGTTTCGATCTCGCATTGAAGCAGTTACAGAAGCTGAATGTGGATTCATTGAATAGCCATAAAACAAGAAGGTTTCTTGTGTATGCTCATGAAATGTTTCGATAATAAAGTTATTTTCTTCGACTTAGATCTCTGTTACATTAAAATTTTCAAAATTCCGATTCTTAAGAAGGATTAAAATAGATTTTCATTTAATTTTCACCCTAGGCAGGGGAGGGTGGGGGCACTTCTGCTTTTCTTCATTCAATTTATATTCCTGGGCAGGAGGATGGGCCCTTTCGCTGGCACCGCTCTTACCAACTGAGCTACCGCGGATATGAACTGCATTGCTGTTACAAGATATCCAAATAGGATTTCATTGAAGCCACTAAGCAACTCAATCTGCAGAGCAGCCCTGACTCGAAAAGTCGGGAATCATCCATAGCCTTTAAACCATTGTATAATTGACGAAATTTAAATCAAACTTAAGATAATAAATCAACTGAAGAAAAATCTTCAAACATATCGAAATAACAAATTAGCAATAGGCATGGTCCCTGGTTCGAATTTAGGTCCCGAATTTTTCCTTCCCTCTTCAATTTGTTATGTTCGAAAATTTTTCTTCAGTTGATTTATTATCTTATGTTTGATGTACAAAGGTTGAGTCAAAAGTAGTGGCCGACTTGGGAGGGGGAGGGTTAGAGTTTGACGAATTCCGGGGGAAGACCATTTACCACAAGGGTATATCGCAATTTATTAAGAGAAAAGAGTGGGAAGAAATGTCAGTACGAATTTGAATGCCATAGACATTGTGCCACCTGCATTAGCCAGTGTATAAATGTGGCAAAAATATTGACGATACGTGGGCTCTTTCGTCACTATTGGAAGAAGTGGACCAGTGCGCGAGCAGCAGCCGCCGAAATTTGCAGGGTGGAAAGTCAGGGTGTGACCAAGGAACGGACAGCACAACGGTGGTTCTCTCGCTTTTCGTCTGGAGACATGGGCCTGGAAGACGCGCCAAGGAGCGGAAGACAACAATGGATGAAGGTGTGTCGTCAACTGCTGGAAAATCCCCGGGATGACCACATCCAGCATACAGCCCTGACCTGGCACCTACCGACTACCATCTCTTCTGGCCCGTGGCACACTTCCTGCGTGGATGGCGCTTCGCCAATGTCAGTGAGGTTGAAGATGCCGTGCGTGACTTTTTCCGCCCAGAAACTGGAAGAGTGGTTTTGCGAGGGCATCCGCCAACTAGCTGATCATTGGATGAAGACCATCGAGCATGATGGACTCTACTTTGAAGATTAGCAATGAGTGGTTCCTGTCTGGTGCCCATTAAAAAGTTTGCACAATGATCGGCCACTACTTTTGACTCGACCTTTGTAACATGTTTTATAGTTATGTAAAAAAAAATAATAAAGTCTAAAAGAATAAAATAAAAAAAAAATCTTTTTAAGCACACTTGCCTTAAAAAGTACAAAAAAAAAGGGGACTGGTGGTGCGTCTAATGTTAAAATTTAAAATGAGAATATTGCATAATAAAAAAAATGCACCTTTAAAAGAGTAAATGCAGAATGGTCTTGTGAGGCTTTTTACACACCAAACCTCAGATGGTTAAATAACACTAGTCTGCAAATTTAAAAAAATTTTCCAGCCCCGACACTATTTCAGCTGATTCTTATGTAAAATGACCTGAATATGAATTTAACCTTCGTTTTCCCCCATCACCCACCATTTTTGGGGGATGCCCCCCAACTCATTTTTATTGTTTTTCGATAAATTTAGAGGGTTGAAAAGGTTTATTTCAGCCTTTAAAATTCTTCTAAGCGGCTAGAGGGCTGAAAAGTTTTAACACATGAACATTTATAGCAGGGGGGGGGGGGGTACACAAAAGGGAGGAAATATCCCCTTTAACTGTTTAAACAATCATTAAAATTTGATCGATTTTTCGTTTTTTTCGTATTTTAGAAAAAAATAGCGCAAAAATAGCAAATTTTAAAGATTTTTTAAACAGTTAAAGGGAGCAATTCACCCCCTAACGTACCTCCCTACAATACATGGTCATTTTCTAGTACTACTCACCCTTCAAGATCCTAAAAAGAATTATAAAAGCTGAAATAAACCTTTTCATCCATCGAAATATATTGAAAAACGACAAAATAGGGTTGGGGGGGGCATCCTTCAAAAACGTTGGGTGACGGGGAAAAACGGAGGTCATATTCGGATTCAGGAGGTCATTTTATGTAACAATCAGGCAAAATTGAGTTGGGATTTTTTTTCATGCCGTCCAGTGTAATTGATAAAAAATTTAATTTTATTTTTTACTCTATTGCACTTTTTAAGGCAAGTGTGTGCAATATTAAAATTAATACATAATTAATTATAATATTATAAATCGTTTATTAAATTTACCTCTTTTCCATTAACAATAAAATCTCGAAATGTCATCGATTTAAGTTGATGTTGATGATCCTGAAATAAAACAATTATAAAAATCAAATAAAATTTCTATTCTCGTTTCTCACATGGATTATAAAAGCATCCAAAAAATAAAATTACAGAACAGGATTCTTATATTTAATTATTAGATGTACATAAGAAACATTGAAAGCACAAGGGTAGTCATGAAACTAAGTTAAATCTATAAAACACAAAAACAAACAATTTACCTTATTTAATGAACCAGCAATATCGTGGAAATGGTGATCAACAAGAACTTTCCATAAACCAACAATTTCCCAAACACGTGCAATCAGCTGCTGTAAGTTTATTAAAGATGTTTTCTCTTGTAACTGAGCTTCAACTATACATGGATGAAATTATTTTTCATTAATTTTGAAAATGCTGAGTTTTTTTTAATTAACTTGATAAAGATAAAACTCAAAATGATAAATATGCTAATAAAATTAAAACAACAGAATTATAGAGTCAACCAGAACTTAAGTCTCCAAGTCGGGGCAGTTTATTCATGATGGTGGAGAGTACGGTGCCTTAGGAAACATAGCAGGGTCTTTTTAATAGGGATTATTAAATAGTGTCACCGTACTCTCCAGTCTTAAAAATAGCGGGAGTTTTTTTTTTTTTTTAAAGGAGATTTTTCAAGATCTGGCAAGGCTCAGTTTCCACAAGTATTTTAGGAGTCTTTTCCAGAACTAGCCAATTACATCATCATTCTAGTTCATGCTCATCGCCAATTCAGATGGAGAATCATGGCCATTTGCAACATTAACAAACAACTACATGTATCAGATTTTTCTTTCAATTGTTATCAGTCTCTAATTTTTATTTTTTAACCTAAAATGGAGTCTGTCCAATGAAAAAAAAAAAAAACTGGGTTTGTCCAATTACCATAAATCATCTACTATAATGTGAATTTTTTTGGCCTAAAAAAGCACCTAAATTTGCTGGGTCGTATTATACAAGAGGATAAATATCAGCCCTCCAACGATGACTGCTGCCAGAGGTGGTTTTGTCCGAGGGGATTTTGTCCTGATGAAATTACCGTATAATATACATTAATTATACTGCATATACAGTGTCCAGTTCATTATACAATGAATTAATTCATTTTTTATTTGAATTTCTCGTCGCCAACATTTAATACAAAAATAACTCCTCCCAAAGATCGCTAATTCCAAATAGGCCTACTTCAAAACTGCCTCGAACCAAAGCCTACAAGAAAGCTTATGCAGTCAAGTTATGAAAAATGTTAAAATGAATAAAGATTACTTGTTTTTTTATTAAGAAAATTGATGTACTGCTGTGTTTTTTTGTCGATGTGCGAGTGAGAAAGCTTTCCCTATCAATGTAGGGCTATAAACTTCCAAACTTCCAGTGGAGGCAGTTGCTTTTGTCGAAGTTGCTTTCTGTGCTGATCCCATTCACACGGAAAATTCGTGTTTTATACATTAACTACATTACATATTCAGTGTCCAGTTCATTATACAATAAATTAATTCACTTTTTATTTGAATTTCTCGTCGCCAACATCGAAAATAACTTCTCCCAAAGATCGCTACTTTTAAATAGGCCTGCTTCAAATCAAAGCCTACAAGAAAGCTTATGCAGTGAAAATATGAAACTGAATAAAGATTACTTGTTTTTTTTTATTAAGAAAATTGATATAAAGTCGATGTGTGAGTGGGAAAGCTTTCCCTATCAATGTAAGGCTATAAACTTGCAATGGTTTTAATGGGGCAAATGTCCCAAAAATGAATTGAATTTTGGTGAATTTAAACTTTATACAATTTTGAACAAAGACAAGAAAGTTCACTTGAATGCATTTTTACATTTCTACATTTTTAAGATCCAAATTATTTAAAAATAAAGATTTTTTTTTCTGTATATTTTTGCACATTTTATTTCTCGCGAGGAGTCAAAAATAGGGATCGCATTATACACGAGGATAGCATTTTTGCTGGTTTTTTGGGCCGAAAAAGTGAAGTCGCATTATACAAGGGGTCATATTATAGTAGAGGATTTTGGTAAATTTCGTAGTTCAACTATTGGACAATGCCGCAATAAAAAACCACATTTAACATGAGATATCTAATTGGATGCATCCAGATTCTCCTTTATTGGACAAAGCATACTCAGATATGCAAAAGTTTATAAACTTTGTAATCATAACAGTTATTGTATAAGAGGGTAAGTCAATAAATAAGCCACAAAACCGGAAAAGAAACAATACCGACACTAGATGCTTAAAATTTATTTCATTTTTCAAAATAATCCCACTAAACTTATTCCATCGCTTTACAAGTCCGTGAAAACCAGCAGGAAAGAATTTTTGTAGCTGAAGTTTTGTGATCTCCTACGCTACAGCTGGATCATCTTAGAAGCGGCAACCATCAAGATAATTTTCGATAGCCCTACAGCTCTGCCTACATTGCAACGATTGTCACACACTAGTTGCAAATTCAAAGGGATGACCAGGACAGTCTCGATCTGTGATGCTTCGTCGTTCCTTGTTGAATTCGTAGATCCAATCGAACACGATTTACCATGACATAGTTTTCACCATATTATGGGACACAGTTTGCAATGCACTTCCTCCATGGACAGTCCTTTGGCCCACAGAAAATAACATGTACTGGTTTTGTCATGTACGCTCATGCAATGCATCCAACATCTTTCATTTAATTATCTGTGGGATGCAGGGATACCACTTTCCAGTCTACCAGCTAAACAAGCGTGTTGAATCTAAAATGTTAGCCAATACTTTGAAGTTTGCGACTTCTTGACTTATCCTCATAATTGGAAATTCACAAAACAGAAAAAAACACAACCTTGAGATTTTTTTTGAAGCTGCTGCATTTGACCAACATCTGTTGACAAAGAATCTGGTAAGAGAAAATTTCTAACTCTTTGAGGTAAGTTTTGATTAGACCTGCAACAAAAAATTTTTCCAGATTATAAACCTAAATAATGTAAAGCTATTTCAATTTAGAAAATTGCAGCCTTATAAAATTATGTTTTAGATTAAAAAGATACAAGCTTAAACCTTCAGATTCTTTAATTGTTTGAGAAAAAAGAACTAAAAACATTGTACCTTTGGATCTTTCATAGTCTCATACATTCATCTTATTCTGGGTTATTACAACACAGGGTACGGCAAAATTCTGGTAATGGAGTGTATAACTCAAAAACTATTTGGGTTGTAAATAAGCATATTGTAAATGCTGTCGACGAAAGTAGCAGTGATGATGATTTGCTTGAAAGTATTATGGAGGAAATCGAATGACCTGAATTATGCTTCTCTGCAGTTTCTACGTCTACATTCACCATTTCAATTTTGATAGTTGTGTTTCGGTTTTCTCATTGCTCCTCCGCCATCTTCAATACACTGAGCAACCACAGCCTCTGGCTAGTGCGTTTCGTGCATGCACGATACGCACTAAACACACTGGCAATGAAGAACAGCGTGCACGAAACGCATAGAACAATGCAGAACAGCCAGTGTGCCCACAGCGTGCATATTGTACAGATTATGCTCGATGGAGAATGCGCCTTTAATACAGTAGAACCTCGTTTTTACGAATTTCAGGGGACCAATAATATTTATTTGTAAAATCCGAAGTTCGTAAAAAACAACCCCCCCCCCCCCCAAAAAAAAAAAAACTGCGTAGATAGGCACTGAATTTTTAATAGGCAGTATTTTTAATATAAATAGGCTTATACATTAAGTATTAGAATTGTTTCTGATGCATATTTGAAGTTATATCATTATTTAAGTAGTTTGAAAATTCAAAAAACTGTCAAAAATATCGTCTGATACATTTATTAGTTGCATACAGATGTTTTTTTAGAGTTTCTAAGGAGCTTTTAATTTGTGAGGGTGTTGCTTTGAATGTCGTATTTTCCAGTGATCTTCATGTTATTCTTCGCCGCCATCTTTGATAAGATCGCAAATTTCGTTATCGTTTAACGTCGGAGAAGTTAAAACTTCCGCATCCATATTAACAAACTCAGAGAATTTAGATCGAAAATTCAGCTTACTTGTCAGGATATCCCACTCTTCAAATCCTTCAAATTCGCTATCATCATCTTCAGGTGAGACTGCAAGTTCAGTTTCACTTTCGTTGCATAGAGAGCACTTCTTTGCAAAGAGCAAGCACTTGTAATAATATCCTTAATTTCATTTTTCGAGTCATATGCTATATTACCAGACTTTTACCTTACCCCGCAAATTTATCCCTTTGTGGGGTGATGGCCACTTAGTGATTGGAATGCATATACGAGTTACAAGATCCACACTATAGCATTAAGAAAAAGAGGAATTGTCACAGTGTTCTAATTTGCCTTATCCAACAATTTACTTGATAGCATTAATTGTTAATTTTTTATGTTTCCATTTGCACGGGAAAGGATTTGTTGGCAATTTTAATTTTTATATGTAATTATTTCCTCTACTTAAGTTTTTAAATGCTCATCAAATTTTACTAAATTCATAA
>JAHWFO010037920.1:1776501-1792146 GCA_023313115.1 Rhysida immarginata | reverse complement strand
GTCATAAGCCATGGACAGAACTGACTAATCTTCAAAATACAAGGTGATTATAATTAAAGTCCCTTTGTAAAAATGCTATAAAAAAACAACCATGAGTCCGAATGACTTCAAATTTGGACTGAGCATTCTTGAAGAAGGGGCATTTGATATGGATAAGAAAAAAAATAGTTCCAAAATTTATCACTAGATGGCGCTGTAAGCGGCATATTATGCCTAGGAGGATTTGTACTATGCAAATTGAAAGATACGCATGCGCATGAGACATTGCATGTGTTATAAAAACGCAGGCCTCATGGCGTTCTCGTCATATTTGTATCTCAGCAGCTTGCCATGGGTCTGTCAATGAAGGATCGCGCTCTGCTTGTGAAGCTCTTTTACAAGAATGGCGACTCTGCCATAGCAGCTTTAAAGAAATTTTGGGTATTAAAGGGAATGAAAAAAGGATGTGGTCCGATGTCTGCAAAGGCTCTGAGGTGTATGATTAAAAAATTCGAAGCGACAGGTTCTTTTGCAGTGAAATCTGGCAGAGGGAGGAAAGCAGTTGCTTTGACGTCAGTAGAAGATGTGGCTGAAGCATTAGAGGAAGGGTCGAACAGTGGTGTGCAAACGTGCAGTGCACGGGGAATTGCCCGAACTTTAGACATGCCTGTGAGCACGGTCAATAAAATTTTACGCAATATCCTGCATTGTTATCCCTATAAAATTACCCATGTTCAGGAGTTACTTCCTGCTGACCTGCCAATTAGACACACGTTTGCTTTAGAATTTCTAGCTCGCATGGAAGTGGACAATGAATGGCCATGGAACATCTTGTGGACAGACGAAGCCCATTTTTATCTCCACGGCGTTGTCAATACACAAAATTGCAGGATATGGGCAACGGAAAATCCTTTCGCATGTGTTTCAATACCGCTTCATTCTGCAAAGGTAACTGTGTGGTGCGGGATGACAGCATCATTGATTATAGGGCCATTTTTTTTCGAGGAAGTGGGTCCTGCGGGTCCCGTTACCTGTACAGTCAATGGTCAACGGTATGCGTGTCTTTTACGCAACCAGGTAATTCCAACACTTCAACAGCATGCATGCGTGGATAGAATAATTTTCATGCAAGATGGCGCTCCTCCGCACATTGCAAAGCCAGTGAAGCAACTGCTGAAGACACATTTCGGAGATGATAGAATTATCAGCCGTCATTTTCCGAGAGCCTGGCCTGCAAGATCACCGGACCTCAATCCTTGTGACTTCTGGCTCTGGGGTTACCTTAAAAATCATGTGTTCAGTGGCCCAGTTGCAAATTTAGCGGAATTGAAGGCTCGGATTACGCACCACGTTCACAACGTGACCCCGGAGACACTCCAGTCTGTTGTGGAACATGCTGTTTATCGGTTAAAACTTGTGGAGGAAAATGGTGGACAGCATATTGAACATGTCTTGCGCAAGTCCCGAGATAATTAATAGGCGTTTCCATTGTTGCTTTTTATGCGGTTTTTGGCCCAAGGACAATTAAAAACCGATTTTTCCCATCCGATGTGGTACGACCTTGCCGTGGTGGATGGGCTTTGCACTAACAGTGCCACAACTGTTAAATGACTTGAAAGTCATGTTTTCCATCATCAAACCCGAAGCAATCATGTTCATTGACCGGTACAGTTGATTTTTTGCTAATACTGTACTGTATAATAAAAAAAAAATCATGTTTAACTTGTTTTAGTGTCAATTGCATTCCTTGACCAACTTTAATGTAAAAACATCATGCCATAAACAACTCATGCCAAAGCCGTCGTATTTCAATTCAAAATGTCACTTCTAGCTGAATCCGCTTCCGTTATGCCGCTTACAGCGCCATCTAGTGATAAATTTTGGAACTTTTTTTTTTCTTATCCCATATCAAATGCCCCTTCTTCAAGAATGCTCAGTCCAAATTTGAAGTCATTCGGACTCATGGTTGTTTTTTTATAGCATTTTTACAAAGGGACTTTAATTATAATCACCTTGTATATGAAAATATAAAAGGTGTCATTAATCAATTTTTTTTTGCCTTCAATTTTGAAAAAACAAAAAACACCTTTATCTGGGGAAAGGTGTCATTTTTTAAAAACAATTTTTATTGGCTAGAAGCTAATATTTTTTATATCATGTACTGAATTCACAATACAGCCAAACCTATAATGGACCCTGTATAGCAGACACCTCTAAACAATGGACAGAAATTTTGTAACCAAAAAAATCCTACTTATCCTTCTGAATAATGGACATGGACAGTTATTTTCAAAATCATTCCACAATAGCAAGACCTCCCACAATGGACAGGGCCAAGTACATTGCTCTTTTCTATGTACTGTAAACAGTGGCAGCTCGTCCATAGGCACTGCGGCACCCCCAGTTTCACTTTCGATATCGATAACATTCAATATAATGTATGTCTTTTTTTCTTTAATGCTATTATCATACATGAATATTACACGATTCTTAAGCTTATTGTCAGCAAATATTCCCTAGTTCATGAAAAAATTACAATTTTCTGACACAGCACCCCCAGAAATTTTAGTTACGAGCCGCCACTCTTTTCCAATACATTAGTCTTTTCCAATGAACAGTCAATTAGAATTGTCCTAGATTTATTGGTTTAATCTAGTGAGCGCACACATATGCAACCAATGATTGCAAATATAAACTTACCCCCCCCCCCCCCCTTCTTCTTTCAACAAAATGGTTGAGTGGCCTGTTCTTACAGGAAACCAACGAATTATTTGAAAATCAATTTTTTGAAATCAGTTTTCCAAACCCAATTTTTCAAAATGCACTCTTTAGAGAAAAAAAAAAAAATTTCGAATGCATATTTTTCGACCTTCAATTTTTCAAATCTAAGTACTGACCATTAACCGGCTGAAGGGAAACCAACTGCCCCCATAACCAAATAGGTTGGAGTATGTATCGTTATTTTGACCCTGGCGTAACGGAAAACAGTGACCACCGAGGCGAACAGGGCCGAGAGTTATGAAAGGCATGAAGCGCTGAGAGTAGCAAGCGTTTCCTAATTTTGCACGTAAAATTTTCATCTACATCCTTCAATGATATTTGTGGTAGTGCATCCATATTAAGTAAGACAGTGAACATTATGATGGATACTTGTAAGCTCTAAATCAAAGAAAACAAAGTTTCTAACCCTTTCTGAAAAAATAGATTCAATTAAAGTGGCTGAAAAAGAATGTTGAAAGTGCCAGAATGCCCACTTCTCCCAAAGTGTCCATTGTTAAGAGGTTTGACTGTAATAACATTTAAAAATATTACCTTTCAGGAACTGAGAGTTTTACGTGGGCAAATTTTTCTAAAAATTCCTTTAGAGAAGATAGGCTGCTTTGTAAATAGTCAAGCTCATTGCCTGCAACAGTACTACACAACTATAAAAAACAAAAAAGAAACATACTGTACAATCGCATTTATTAATTCACTGACAAAAAATTTAAATTAAAATTTAAAATTTGAATTTACTGTTTTTAAGATGAAGGCAATAGAAAGTAATTTAGAAAAAGATTTATTAAGAGGGTTAGTAATTTTTGTACGGACGTTTTGGTTTGTTAGGTTTTTACCTCTTTCAGCACAACATCTAGGGGTGTGTCTAAAAAGTCCGACCGGTCGCGTACTTTCAAAGCCTGTCGTAGAGCTCGTTTTGGAGCCATCAGTGACTGACTCGAAATTTTGACTATGTCCGATTGATGCGGGAACGATGCAGGCATACATAACTGGCTTCATTCATTTTAAATTTTCTCCCAATTCGGACGACCCATGATTCAAAAAATAACGACCGGTCGCGATGAGAGTTTTCATAACGCAACCGGTCGTGCTAATCGCGACCAGAGTCCAAGGCCGGTCGTAATTAGCGCGACCAGAGTCCAATGCTGGTCGCGATCGGCTGCCTCGGTGAGTAGAATAAAATGGCGGACGAAAGTAGAAAATTCAAGTGTTCGAGTGCCCGATACATAATAAATATATTTTGGAGAAAGGAGATGGCGAAATATGATGAGGAACCCACAGATATGGAGGAACCTTGCTGCAACGCCATTCTGAAGCAAAATGCTCAAGGCCGCGGTGTCCATGAACGAACAAACGGAAGCAAGCCGCCGCCGATCGTACCACTTAAACTGTTGGCGACCGGTCAGACTTTTTAGACACACCCTAGGTCATCTTGTACCCTTACACGTGACTGATATTTTAAAACACTTCAGAGGCAATCCCACACGATTACAATCCTCATGCCATCCAGGAACAAAAAAATCAAATCCCACTGTGAACATGAACAATATATTTGTGAACTGGAAAGCCAGTGCTCACGGCCACCAGGCCAGCAAGCCTTTGTATGGATGTGCTCAAATTAAAAGGACAGAATACTAAACATGAGCAAGTAAGAAAAGTTGGTATAAGAAGGATTGTTATCTAATCATTTTTAAAACCCTTTTACTTTATAAGGTGCGTCCCATAATTATAAAGCCAAAGGGATATCTTGCTATAAATTCACAAAAAAAAAGTAAACCGAACAAATTCCTTTGAGAGGTACCTTTATTAATTGATAACAAAACTAGAGGGAAAAAATCCATGCTTTCTTAGAAGAAGGCTATTCTTCTTGGAAAATTGCGAAGAGACTAAACAGATCACATGCAGTTATCGACAATTACATCCATTTGGGTGATAATTATGATCAAAAGTTACACCTATGACAAAACGTATGATCATCAGAGCAATTTCAAAAAATAACACATCCATTCGTAAAACTGCAAATCAAGACGATGTTGCAGTATCAAAATCTACTGTTGCATGGGTTGTAGTATCATCCACCTCACTGTCTTCAAGAAAAAGCAAGTTGTTCCAGCTCTTACTCCTAAGCATAAACAAGCAGGTTTGAAGTGGGCCAAAGACCACATGTCCTGGACAAGCAAGTGGAATGAAATCATCTAGGTGGACGAGAAGAAATTTACCTAGATGGGTGGCAATATTATTGGCACGATCTGCGAAGAGATGAGAATTTCTTCACGAAGAGACAGCAGGGTGGCGATTCAGTGAATGGCGTGGGCATCACTTAGATGGCGCGGAAAGTCCCCGATAGCCTTCGTCTCTGGAAGAATGGATGCAGCTGCGTATCAGGAACTTCTGTCATCTCGCCACCTTCCATCTGCTGAGAACATTGCCGGTCCATACTGGTTTTTCCAACAAGACAATGCACCGATCCACCGCACGCAACACCTACGAATGGTTCTTGGACAATGGGGTTGCCATTATAGATTGGCCAGCACGTTCCCTGGACAGGAGAAAGTCTGGGGAATGTTGGCTCGAGCAGTTTACAACAATGGGAAACAATAATACTCTACTGTAACTGAGCTAAAACAAGCTATTGTTGGCAGATGGGAAGAAATTTCTGTATCTGATCTTCAAACTTTGATAAATTCCATGTCAAATCGAATATTTAAAGTTATTTGTAATAAAGGAGGGCCAATGGGTATTAAATCATGCTATGTGGGTCTTAAATCAGCGATGGCGTTATCATTTTGGGACGTCAAAAGAATGCAGTTCTTATGCTTTTTTTCTTGTACAAATTAGAATAATTTTCTCCTCTCTTATATTCATTTTAGTTATGTTTACGAGATGATAATAAAGCTGTCTCTCGAAGGAAACTTATCTCCTAATTTTATGCAGCTATACCAAGATTTTGCGTTGGCTTTATAATTATGGGACGCACCTTAAGCACAACGAAGAATGTAAAGCTGTTAAGCTTCATTAAAAAGAAGTAGCAAATCAGATCACAATTTATGCACAATAAACTTATGCAAAGCAGTGTATTGAAAATAATCCGATCATTTAGTGGAGAAACAATTACAGTACTTACATACAGAACATGGCCTTCAGAAGTTTTCACAGTTTCTCTGGTAACCAATGGATAATCCCAGAGTGGCCTAAAACAAAACAAAAAGTTAAGATTTAACACATTTTATACAGAAAGCTTATGTACATCTTATCTTATATACAGGGCAAGTCAAAAGTCGCAGTACACCCTTTTTTTTCGAAAACCTAGCAGGCATTGGGAAATGGTCGCCATCTTGAATTTAAGTCAATTTTTTTTAAACGGAAAGGGGGTCGTGTGATATATCAAATAACATGAGCGTTTTCTGACAATTTCATTCCTGTAAACAGATTTGAAGTAGCAGTTATGGTTCAAAAGTTACAACACATTTTGTTTCATTTTGTAGCAGGTAACTGAAGATGGCTTTGACCACGGATGAGAGAACTGAGGTCATTTTGATACACTTGTCTGGAGAATGAAGTTTCCGTGTCATAGCTGCAGAATTTAACAACCGCCACCCAGAAAGACCTCCAATTTCACACAACACTGTCAGGTGCTTAATTAAAAAATTCCCAGAAACTGGGACTGTAGTTTGACAAGGCACGGAGTGGCCGTCCAATAAGTGCTACTGACGAGACAACCTAAACAATGGTTTTGGCATCCTTTGTCAAGAGCCCACAACGCAGCACACGACGTTTGTCAGCAGAATGTGGAATCGGCCAGTTATCGATCATACGAATCCTTCATGCTCATCAATGGCATCCATTCAAGATTCAGAGACTCCAGCACCTAGCAGAGGATGACCCAGACAGACGTATGCACTTTTGCACGCGGGCCCTAGAACAACATCGACAAGATCCCTCTTTTGCACAAGGTATCTTGTTCAGTGGTTAGATGTTCAATTTCCTGGTCATTCATTGGATTGGCCGACATGGTGCTGTGGAATGGCCACCCAAATCACCTGATCTCACACCACTTGATTTCATCTGTGGGGTAATTTAAAGCAACTCTTATATGCAGAGAAAATCAGAAACAGACACCATCTCCAGCAACGCACTGAAGAAGTGTGTGCCAGCATTTCTGCGGAAATCCTTCTACAAGTGCATGATGATTGGATTCATCGCCTTCAAATGTGCCTTGACCAAGAAGGACACCATGTTGAACACATTAAATGACTGTAAACCTTTATGGAGAACAGTCCAGCCTGTAATTCCAAACAAAATGTGTTGTAACTTTTGAACCATAACTGCTACTTCAAATCTGTTTTCAGGAATGAAATTGTCAGAAAATGCTGATGTTATTTGATATATCACATGACCCCCTTTCCATTTAAAAAAATTGACTTAGATTCAAGATGGCAGCCATGTGCGGTACATACCGTAAAAGATAGACCACATCACCCATACCTTACTGGAATATTCAGATTTCCCAATTCCTGCAAGGTTTTCGAAAAAACGGGGTGTACTGCGACTTTTGACTCACCCTGTACATATAAAATAGAAACACAGTTACCCTACATGGACTTTCACTTAGGGTGTATTTGTTTATTGTGACAAAAGCAACGAAATTCAATCTCTTATGCAACAGACTCGCACTACCGCACTACAACTCTGCAGCCCAACGCAAGAGACTAGCTAAAA
Source organism: Rhysida immarginata (assembly GCA_023313115.1). Classification (NCBI taxonomy): domain Eukaryota; kingdom Metazoa; phylum Arthropoda; class Chilopoda; order Scolopendromorpha; family Scolopendridae; genus Rhysida; species Rhysida immarginata. Next base: position 1,784,673 of record JAHWFO010037920.1, on the reverse strand, counting down.
CCTCCATCAGCTTCTACAGAATAGCATTATAGAAGCCAATCGGCATCTTAGTCAATGATGTCGTTACAAATGAAAGGACGGGTCCAAAGAAGACAACTTCGTGTTAATTGGGTTTAGAATCATCTCAAAAGCAATTTAATAAAAATATCATTTATCATCTCGTTAGTTATTGCGAGCATTAGAAGGCATACATTGCTGTCATTGATTGCTTGCTTGAAAGCAGTTTTTATCACGAAGTTTTCATAACGTGACCGGTCGCACTAATTGAGACCAGAGTCCAACGCCGAACGCGGTCGGCTGCCTCTGTGAGAAGAATCAAAACGGCGGACGAAAGTAGAAAATTTAAGTGTTCGAGTGCCCAATCGTACCATGTAACCTGTTGGCGACCGGTCTGACGTTTTAGACATGCCCTTAGTAACCTGTATGATGGTAATGTGCGTAGCACTTGATCAGTGATGAGGTGTAGATGAATCCTTTATTTAACTAAAAACCTGTACCTAAAACAGCTTCTAACTAATCTGGACTTATCTTATTCCAGAATGAGAGTCATCCCTCAAATCTGGATTGAAGGGAATCTACTGTAGTCGAATGAGTTATATTCTAACAAAAACAGAGACACGTGGCATTTTACTTTTATTTACAACACGTAATAGAAAATTAAACACTGGGTCTACGAGGTAAGTAAATATGAAACCGGAATTTTTGTATAGAAAATACACGTTTATTGCATGAAAATGATAAAAAATATTTTATTCGAAGTATTGCCCATCGCTGGCTACACGTTTCTCCCACCTGTCTGACAATTTGTGGATGCCACGCCAAAATAACTGTTGCTCTTTTGAGGCCAATCAGTCATCAAGCCACTTTCATACATTTTCGTAAGAAGTGAAGCGCTGCTCAGCAAGTGCGTGTCCCATTGCTGCAAATAAATAGTAATCAGACAGAACCAAGTCCGGTGAGTAAGACGCATGCAAAAGTATTTCCCAACTAAACGCCTCAATCATTTCCTTGACCAGTTTTGCTGTGTGTGATGGTGGATTATCATGAAGCAAAATCACTTCGTATTGCCTTTTTTGATATTCTGGTCGTTTTTCACGCAAAGCTTGATTCAAATCGATCGTTTGCTGTCCATAGCGTTCAGTATTAACGGTTTCGCCAGGTTTCAGCAGCTCATGATAGATCACTGTGTCTTTCACGTTCTTCATTTCTCACATCAAAATTGCCAATTGCCACTTTTGAATTTTTTAAGCACTGTGATTTACCAAGAGCATGCTCACCTTAAGCTTCGACAAGCATTCGATGCAATTCTGCGGCAGTTTTCTTCAAATGGTAACAGAAAATCAATGCTGTCCGCTAATCGTACTTTCTAGGCACAAAATTCAACATGTTCAACACTAGGTTTGACGGTAACTACATTGACAGATAGGACCATTTATAGGCAAATTCCGGTTCCATATTTACAGACCTGGTAAACTCTTACATGTTCATAAAAATACCATATTAAAACGAAACTTGTCAACTTACCTCAAAATACGGCTTAAATACATGTACAATCCGTTATGCTTTCCTGAAAACTGGATCTCAGGTCCTAAGAATGTTGCAGATTGGTCTCTCTGTTGCTGAATGGTCGGTGATAATGCCATTGGCGTAGGAGTTGTAGCAGCAACAGGAAGAGGCGACAAAGGAGGAGGCGTTTGAGGCAAATTGCTCGTCTGAAATGACGGATTTGGTGTGGACGCTTGTTGAGGTTGAAACCCTGTGAATAGAAATAAAATACCACCTACCTTTAAAAACTATGCCATAAGTTCTGTTAAAGAACAAAATCTTTCCGCATTTCAATAAAAAACAAGTAAACATTAACATGTGGCTCGTTATCAAAATACGAAGGGATATCAGAAAAGTAAAGCCATTTATTTTTTAACGGAGGATATATAGTCGCTGTGTAACAGTTTTGCGCCATCCCTATATCTTAACGACTACTGTATGATGGTCGCAGCAGCCAGGACCGACGGCTTTACGTGCCCTCCGAAGCACGGGGGGAGATGGAAATTTCCAGGTGGTCACCCAACCTGTGATTAGCCGCTCCCAAGGTTGCTTAACTCCACCACTGCACTGAGCAAGGCGAGACAACTGGGCTACGGCTGCCCCTGTGTAACAGTTAATTACATGCTACCAGTCGTTTAAAAAATGGCTGCTGCTATCACACTGGCTACAGTGGAAGAACAGCGAGCTGTTAGAAGATTTTTTCGCAAAAGGTAAGAAACCCGCTGAAATTCATGGGAAATGATAGTTTACAATGCCAACTGTCTGGCCTATTCCAATGCGTGCAAATGTTGTAAAATGTTTCAGAAAGGAAGTTATCCTTTCCAATAAATGGCATTCTGGACAGCCTGCGTCAGCAGCGACACCAGCTGTTATCGAGGATCTTAACACAATCAGAGAAAACCATCACAGAAGCATCGAGAATACGACAAAGTCTGTTTGCATTTGATTACAAAAAAAGTCTGACACCAGAACAGACCGGCAATAGAATGCTGACAACATCTGCAGTGGTACAGTCAAGAAGAAAATCTTTTTCTGAATGGCATTGTCACAGGAGATAAGTCCTGGGTCTTGTACTTCACACGAGCCTAAAACTGCAAGCATGGTGTGGAAACATCCGAATTGTCCGCTGCACAAAAAATCCAAAAAATTCGAAGATTCTCCTTCAGCTAGGAAGATTATATCAGGTTGTTGCATATCAAACGCCAGATTATATCAGGTTGTTGCACTTCAGCACGGTTTCCACGTTTAGTAGCAAGTACCCATAACAAAGTGGCACATTCCCAGAAATAAACCTATCAGCGACTAGCTGCCTAAAATTTGCATGTCTGCGATGATATTTAATAGCGTCTGAACCCAAGCAAAGATAGTCATGACTTCATACGAATTACGTGTGATAATGCATTATGACTTCAGGTTGAATTGAATAAGGTATTCGGTGTAGGCATCATAAACGAACATACTGTCCAACGTTGATTCGGAATATTCCGGACGGGAGTGACGGGCTGGCAAATGAGCCATGCGGCAAACCATCCAACGTGTTGAATGACGCTGATCTAAAGCGTTCTGTGGAAGAGGACCAGTCAAAAACTGTTCGGGACCTTGCAGGGGATCATGCTGTAGCAGCGTCGACTGTCAGTAGACACCTTAGAACCATCGGCAAGGTGAAAAAGCGGGAAAAATGGGTCCCACATGAACAGTGTGGTGGAACATCTGTGGTGTAGTGCATTACAGCTTCCTGCAGCAGGGGGAGACGATCACCGCTGCGACCTACTATCGTGAACTGCATCGTATGCACACAAAACAGTGTCAGCAAAAACCTGCACTTGTCCATCGCAAAGGCGTCCTTCTGCTGCATGACAACATGTGTCCGCACGTTGCACGAACAACCGTGCAGACGCTGCAGGCTCTGGACTACGAGGTGCTTCCAGACCTCTCCCCTACCGACTACCATCTTTTCTAGACCTGGACAATTTTCTCCGGAGGAAAACATTCCTAACCCAAGCAGACGTCAAAAACGCATTCCGGGAGTTTATTGAATCCCGTGACCATGGATTCTATCGGAGAGGGCTCAAGAAGCTGCCAAATCTTTGGCAACAATGTTTGGATTGCAATGGGGGTTATTTCGAATAGCACGTGTGAAGGTGTCCTTTCTAGAGGGCCATTAAAGATGACCTCTGCAATCCGACATGTGATATGCAACAACCTGATATTTACAGTTTTGGGATACGGAAGGCATCCTACTCGCAGAGTTTCTGCCTCATGGGTCAACCGTCAATGCTGCTACCTATTGTGAAACAGACTAAACTGCGGTGTGCTATAAGGGATAAGTGACCAGGACATCCAACACCCGCATGTGGCCAACTTGTCCAAGCAAAACTGATCCATTTCGGTTGGTCTTTCTGGACTACCCAGCCAACAGTCCGGATTTCTGGATGGTCATAGGCTTGACACCGACGAGGAACTCAAATCTACGAATCTCCTCGCACTCCAAATTTTCCATCAGAGATGTGATGAGGACAGAGCTCTCCTCCAATTAGGTCAACGAAGGAGAAAACCTTACTCGACTCGACAAGTCACTTAGGCGCTTAGTGATCCGATCCTAATAAGTAGATCAAGGCACCTTAATGGCGCAGAAATGACCTAATGGGCTCCCTACGACCATGCCGCATTCAAATGAAATCAACTCTTTTCGTGCAGTCATTTTGATGGTAAAGCACATTAACCAAAGCATTCACTCATGCCTCAATCGCTTACCTGCATATACGGGCAAGTCAATGTTAAACTAGGGCATGTCCGAGGACTTTTAGCTATGGAGTGTTTATCAAACAGTTTTTAGGTTTTTATTTACTTGATGGTGTAGTAAATCCAGAAACATTGGATGCGACTTGTTGAATAGTAGTATAAGCAGTAGGATATCGGACAGCTGGCTCTCCACCGTACATGAAAAAGGCTCTTGCTGCCCATTCAGACACCTGAAAAACAAAGTAAAATATGAATAAATCAAAGTTACGGGTTCATTTAGCTACGATAAAAATACTTGTGACGAAGCTTATTAGTCATAAAAATTTTAAAAACAGCTTAACCTGCATTGCTTGCGGAGCCCTTGAACAAGCAAGAATGAGACAAGTTGCACAAGCTTGATCTTCTTGATGAAGATTAAAAAATGCCCTGACAACTTCACAGTCTGGACCATGATTTTCTGTCAAAAGCTGTTGTAACTGATCTACAGGTCTCATATGTGTGATTATATGGCATCCCTTTAAAATATAAAAACTGAACATGTTGTACTGTACACAAAAATCAAATAACATTGAAATTTCATACAAGCAAACAATGTACCTGCGGCGTAAGGAACACAAACTGACGAGGAACTTCTATATGTTGCGTAACAACAAGAGGCGGATCGGCTTGCGATCTCGAGGAGTGTATTTTGATTGGGCTTGGACTCGTTACTTCTGCCAAAGCCCAACATTTACCATCTAAAGGAACAACATTCTAAACGCCAAAAGATAAATGGAAGGGAGGAGTCAAGAAATTTTAAATATATAAATTATATTTTTCTTCAGAAAAGGAAAACGCAATAAACAATAAAAAAAAAACTACCCTGTTTCCACTAACCTTACTTCTTAGAATAATTAAACGAACTTTTTCAACAGTAAGAAATACAGTTGAACCCTGCTATAACAAACTTCAAGGACTGAAGTTTTCAACAGCAGTGCACCATAGAGTGAAAACGTGTCGGAAGCCATCCGCGTTTTGAAAAATGGACTAAAAACATGAGCAGCGTGCTCGCGTGATATTTTGTGTGAAGTTGCGTAAATCTGTGACGGAAACTCTGGAAAATGCTTCGTCAGGCGTAATGTGGTGCTGCTATGGGACGCAGTCAGTGTTTTGAGTGGCATTCTCAGTTCAAGGGTGGTCAAACCACAGTGGAAGACAGTAAGCGTTCGGGATGGACACAAACTAGCACAACACCGGAAAATGTTGCAAAAATTGCAGAACCGATTCGAGAGGATCATCACCAAACCATTCGTGAACTCTGTGAAATGGTAAGAATTGGTTATGCGCAGTGCCAAGCAATTTTCACCAAAGACTTGCAAATGCACTTGTGTCGCCCAGTCACACCTCCCTCAAGACCACCAAAGAACACCATAGCAATTGTACCCCATCCTGCCTACTCACCCAACCCAGCCCAGGGAGACTTTGCCTTGTCTCCAAAAATGAAGTTGAAGCTCAAAGGGACACAGTGAACATCAACAAGAAGCGCAGAAGGTCCTCGACAGCTTCACAGAAAACAACTTCAAGAAAGTGTTTCAAGACTGGCAATTTGTCACTTATTTCTATTTGTTATCTTTATTCATATAATGTAATACAATTTACGAGAATAGCTATTTCATTTCAGCTCTTTGATATATTTTCACTAATTTGCTAAACTTTTGCAAAGCAGTTGTATATATTCTCTAGCATTAACATTGCTTTCTTTAGTTGCATTTTGTTCCCCTTCGCTGAAGATGGCTACTTAGTAGCCGAAATACGTATCTGGTATTTCAAATCTCCTCGTGGATTAGAGGTTCCCTCCGATTTTGGTCATACATTGTTACAAATAATGAATGCATACATACCAACTATTTAGCCCAAAATGTACCAAAAACAGAACTAATTTACATATTCTGAATTCAATAGAAACGGAAATGGATTCCGAAAACTGGTCGACTCTATAAGCCGGAAATGCCATGCCACCCATGGACTTCGCTATCAGTTCATTCAAATTCATAGCATTTTATCATGTACCCCATCAATAATTAGTATTAGAATACTAAACTACGTGATAATATAACGCAAAAAAATCACATGTACATTACAACATAGAACAGAAATTGCGAAATGCCAAAAAAAGTCTCTCTTGTGACTGCGATAACTGAAGGAAAATTGAAAATGGTAAGCGCATGCATAGTCAGCATTCTCATTATTCTAGCCTACAAGTAGGTGTGCTGTTGGGTATCGATCTCAGCCACTATGAAGTGTTACTCTCAACAACAACCGCCACATAAGGAAAATTATAAACCCATAAGTCATACCTTGGAATAGGGGCAAAATCCTCCAGTTCCAATGAACTATGGACTCGAAGCAAGATATCCGAACCTTCTTTGACTCAATACCATGATGTACAACAGCTCTTGAAAGTTTCACAAGATACTCACTGTCTACGCAGAATATATTGTAGTACTGGTCTGAAACTGTAATGACTTAGGTTTGCCATTATTAAGTACCGAAAGGTGCTTTATTCTATCAATGTGGAGAAACGAGTTTCTATCTGTCTGTCTGTAACTAACTCCTCCAAGGTATGAAAGGTTTTCAAAATCTGTTTTCGTCAGTCGATGAATATGGTTCATGACACGAACCAATCACAAATATTATCTAAATCGGTTCAATAGCACGTGCGAAAATGGTACCTTCATGACCCCACCTAGTAACTTTCAAGATATAGTAAGCAATACATCAAAAACTGTAACGTCAAGCTATAAGCGGTTATTAATTACCGTTTTCGCCAATTGATAAATATGGTTCTGCGAATGAACCATTTTGAAACTAATCGTAATCAATACAATGGCACAGTGCTCTAATGGTAACCTTACGACACCCTCAAAAATTTTTCAATGATAAGAAATTCGCGAGTGAAAGATATCGATCTGTCCTCTGGTGTTCCGCGGGTAACACTGCAGATACACGCTGTCGCCTATTGAACATGTATGGCATAATGAATTCTGCAATTCCAATGAACTACGGACTCTAGTATAAGCACAACTGCACAGGAAAACATCCGCAACCCCTTTGGAGGTTTCACAAGATACTCGCTTTTTATAGACTGGTCTAAAACTGTAATCACATACGCATGCTATTATTCTACTGACACTGTGTGGCAGTTTTCAGAAACCTTAACGATAGACTTCTGTCACCTATTATCAAAATTCTTACTTATATAAATCTGTCCGTACAATCATACAGTTACGTCAAAATTCGTATACTGTACGGAAAAATCGTACAAGTTGGCAGGTATGTGAATGCAAGGGAAAATCGACCCATAGCACGTGCAGAGTTTTTGCATAGGCTAGTGCCCAACAGATTATTCTTAGTCGCAACCACACAGTTGGGCTCCATGCTGGATGTCCAAGACTATGTACTGCTCACTGCAGAATATGGAATAAAAACGTCAATGAATAATAAAAGTGGTGCATGAAAGATCTGCAATTCCGTAAACAAGTTACAAGATACACAGGTATTTCTGTATCTTATGGAAAATCGAGCATAAAACAATCCTGGATTTAAGTGGGCTATGAATTTAGTCTTGAATCCCAAGAGTGAAGTCATTATGTTATTAAGGTACCGTAAACCCTCTACTATAATGCGACCCCTTGTATAATGCGACTTCACTTTTTCGGCCCAAAAAACCAGCAAAAATGCTATCCTCGTGTATAATGCGATCCCTATTTTTGACTCCTCGCGAGAAATAAAATGTGCAAAAAATATACAGAAAAAAAAATCTTTATTTTTAAATAATCTGGATCTTAAAAATGTAGAAATGTAAAAATGCATTTAAGTGAACTTTCTTGTCTTTGTTCAAAATTG
>JAHWFO010037920.1:1623124-1771501 GCA_023313115.1 Rhysida immarginata | reverse complement strand
GGTGTCATTTGATTGTTCAATGCAGTATTGTAAGTAAACGGAGCTGCAGGGACTCCATGTTCATATGACAAAAAATACTTCTAAGGACCTCTTCTATCATCTCCCAAAAAATCTGTACTCAATTCAAAAACACCCTGTATAAAATTTCATCATACTGTGTGTGTGTTTGTTTATTGTGACAAAAGCAACTAGGCATCATTACCAATCACGATGCCGTGAAAGTCGTCAGCCTGACGCGACTGCTTTCAAGCGGGCAATTGACAACAGTGGTAAACGTTTTCTAATGCTCGCAGTAAATAACAATAATAAAGCAATATTTTCATTAAATTATGTTTTCAAAATGATCCCAAACCCTGTTGATACGAATGTTCTGTTCTGTTTGAACTAATTCTTTTATTTGTAATAATGACATTGGCTAAAACACCGATCACCTTCTCTAATGCTAATCCTACAGAAGCTGATGATAGTATTAGCTCGTCGACTTAGTCGGACGACAAAGCGTAAGCGTGTCCGCATCGTTAGCAATAGCAAACTGGAGTAATCAGTCTGACGAGACTAAACAAACGCAGTCACGTTAACTTTTTCGCTCTAAACAAACGCATCCATTGGACACTAGTGATGACAAGCTATTTAATAAGAATTTAAATTTTCCCCACAGGTAGTCTTCAGTGCAATTTGGTGAATTTCAAAAAAATAAAATAAAATCGACAATTTTTTTCTGCATAAATTAATTCTTTGAAAAGCATTAGGAAAGCATATTCGTTCTCTAAATTTTAAAAATATAAGTTATAAACAGGAAGAAAAATAATTTGTTTACTCTTGTAGTACTGTACCAATATTCTTAAGACTTTTTTTTTTAATTTTTGTTCTTTCGACTGCGTTCGACCAGGTGCATACTGTAAAATGGTGCAGTGTGCAGTTGTATTATTTTATAATTATACTTCTTTTATTATACTATTACCGTATTGGCTCGAATATAAGCCGACCTGTTTATCCCAACAAATGAAGTAGCAAAACCAACCCTCGGCTTAGATTCGAGACAGACTCAAATGACACCTCCCCAACCTGACACAGTTAAATTACAGTCGCATCCAGCTATCTTCAACTTAACAAGCCATTGTAAAATCAATTACATATTTCAAAACTATAATCAATCAAATTATGTTAATTTACATGTAAGATAGTAGCAAAATGTAACTTTCGGGAGAGCTAACTTTTTTATTTGCGAGTATGGATAAATCGCAGTATGCATAGGCCTAAGCAAGCATGAAGAATTTGACTAAAGTTTATTTTTAAAACTAACTTTTACTTTGGGTTTCATAAATCATTTTTCACTTAAGGGACGCGATATTTTATTACTGTAAGACACGCGCATGAATACACTTTTAGGGCTATGTTGTAATTAAGGACGTGCAAAAAAATGAGATTATCGATAAATTATTAGAAATTGTTGAAATTGCAATGACTGAAATATAAAAATCTTGCAGGATATCCTACATCTTTCCTAAACAGAATAAAAGCATGGAAGAGGTTAATTTCATCGCTAAATTTTGAGAGTTGTTCCCTGACTTTCCGTGAGAAACAGTTATCCCCCCATCCTTCATCCATCACTGTTGCGGTATTGTGTTCTCTTCTCGTTAAGTTCATCTTTATTTTAGATAATTATAAAAACGATGTGGTGCATGAATAAGTGCAAAAACAGTTTATTTATTAAGAAATTCACAATGGAAAAAAATAATGTTACGAATGGCTGGAGTGGCGACGGGCAGCCGTGATTCTCGCCGGAACTTCACAGCCGTCCGTTGCTAACATTCACTGACACCAGCTTTCTGACTTTTCTGTGTGAATTTAATATAAATTCTCAAACTATGGAAAACCACTTATTAAATAAAGATGATACAGTAATAAATTCAGATCATGAACACGACCGAAGATGGACAAACTATTAATATTCAGAAAGATTCATCAGAGAAATCGGAATTTCAAAAAAAAGAAAAAAAAAAAAAAAAAAGGAATCACATGAAACTTTAGTCACAACTTTGTAGTGAATAATTAAACTGAATGTGTTTTAATATTTGTGTTTTATACTTTTGGTAAATATTTACAATATTATAATTTTTGCATAAGTAATATTCACCATTATTTTTTTTTTCAAAATATGTTTTATTGAATTAATTATTTGTGGAGTTGTTTTATTAATTTTTTTAATAACTAAACTTGTTTTTCACATAAAAAGTTTTTTTCTCTCCAAAACACCATGAAAATTCGAGGCAGGCTTATATTCAAGCCAATACGGGATATTTTATATTCAGGAAAATATTTTGAGTACCATTATGAAACTTTGTACGTATGTAAGCTGATTATGACCACTTCTGTTTGATTACAGATTTGGATTAAATTCCAACAAACATCACTTCTTGGATTTGCACTGAAGTCCCCCCCTTAATCAGGTTTTAAAGGAATTGGAATTATCTAAAATTCAATTAAATTTGCGATTGAGAGTGTTTTAATTTCCGTTATTAAACAAAGGAAATTACCTGAATTGTGCCTTTTTCGGATCTTGTATATAAAATTTTTCTAGAATTATCAACAGCAATTTGGACAATAGGATCTTCAAAACATAAAAATATGTATATTAAAATGCAGACATTAACATGTGAAGAGAAATTAAATTATAAGCACAGAGAAAGAAAGAACGACATCAGAGTTTACATTAGATACAGTATACTGAAAAATTAAGGAATCTACTGCTGATCAGGAAATTTTTGTTTCCCTTCCTAATATGTTTTTGCTTAGGATAAGAAGTCTGATGAATTTCATATTTAAATCAATCAGATTGAACCCTGCTGCCATATCAATAATATTAAAAGTCTAATTTAAATTTAAACTTTCATTTTCACAAGAAAGCCATGAGGAAAAATTAAGAAAATCCATACAACAGTGTGTCATTTTAAAATTCAAAAGTACAGAAATTACCATATATTTCCCCCTCCCCCTCCAAAATTTGGCACCAAAATAACATGCATGTGTGAATTATTCAGGTTGAAGTTAGTACCTCTGAAATACCTGCTTGTATATAACAAAAGTAAAGCTATAACAGAAGATTCAGAGAGATTGGTAATCACACTGCAGGAAGAAAACATGATGCAAGTGAAAACTGTATTCTTGACTGGCGAAAAAACAGTCTTCAGCAAACCAATAATAAATCGCCGAGCATTTCGCAGCCAAAAGGCGTGGTTTCTGGACACGAGAAAGGACTGTGCAGGGTTCGGTCTAGGACCAAAAATTTACGAGTCAAATAGAGTTAAATTTCAAAAGATGCACTTTTTCCTCCACACTTTTTTATACCTGTCCGAAACATTTGTTAATAGAAAATGGAATAACATTCTTTATTTTACAACTATATCTACAATATAGTTTGAATTCAGTTGGCTCACTTAAGTCTTTCATCTCGTCTTCATTGATTCAAAAACTGCAATTGCCGAAGTATATGGAAAATTTTGAAACACTGGCCCATTGATGCTAATATTTTTCAAGATTACAAAGTAGAAAAGGGAAGAAAAACATTGCAAGACCTGGACACAATCAGGAACCACAACATTCACTGTGGCTACTCTAAGCAATTGAGCTACCGCATACAGTAAACTGTATAAATATAGATCGATGAATAGTTTCGGTTTCCTTTACTTTTTGAGTAGCTCTCTCCTTAATTTCATGGTTTTACACATAAGCAAGTGTAGAGAAAGCACTCCAGTAAAAGGAAGTTGCTAACGAGTCATTTTTGACTCGCAGATCAAAATTTTACAAGTCTATTTTTCTCTAAAATGACAGTTTGACGCGTAAATTGCGAGTAAGCGCGAATCTTGATTGTGCGATTACAATGACGATAAAAGAAAATTTGGATGCGCAGTTACTAACGAAATAGGCCAGTTAATATAAATAAAAATCAAAATACAGCAAAAAAAAAAAAAAAATTTTCTCGGAATTTTCCTTCCTAAAATTAGAATACATGAAGTATTCACATATATACACTGCTTAAAAAAATAACTATCAATGGAAAGAGATCAATATTCTCCAAGACAAAAGAAGAATGAATAAAAAGTTTATCAAAATACAGAGAATTAAACTTAGCTAAGATGTAATTCAGTGTCATAATTTAACCTTTGTGTAATTATACCTTCATCTGAAAATCCAAAATTTAAAAAATTTGGTATAAGGAAAGACAAAGAACTGCTTGAATGATTGACTTTTCGACATTTTCGGCTAAACCAACCATCTTCAGCCTTAACAAATGGGAAAAAAATAATAATAAAATAAATTACATGTGATAGGGGCTCCTTATAATAAATACATGCACAAGTAATTAATAATTTACTAACCTGGTAAGCCAACTCGTACAGACAACCATTTTTGCTCCCCATGAAAATACGACCATTGTCGATGCCAACAATGGTTAAGAAAAAACAATTGTCCGATGAAATAAAAAATAGTGGTTCTGGCAGTAGATGCATTTCACATTTTAGGTAATTGATGTTTTCTTCTAATAGATAAACATGATAAAACAAATTATTCAATAAAACTGATTTTTTTTTTTTTTTTTTTTTCATAATTTGGTTTAATTTATTCATAATATCAGGCAAACATATTAGAGGTCCAGTGCAATGCTGGGTGAACTGCAAGTGCTTCATAAAAAAAAACCACCACCACAGCACTGCCCCTCCCCCCACCCGAAATACCCACCCTTGTTAACTAGTATATCCCCCCTTGTAAACTGGTAAAGCGAAAGATTATAAAATGTCAAATGGCACTGGACCCTTAAGAATCGTGTTTGCTTAATGTTACAAACTAGAATATAATAAAATAAAGCCTGTATCATTCTATTTAAATAATTACAATGCAACATATGTCATGAGTACACCTGAAATAAGGCAAAATGCTGCTTGTCCAAGTTTTACCACAAGGTCTATCACATGACTGAGTGGGCCTTTAGTTTTCAGAAATTGAGCAAAACAAAATGGAGGAAGTGTACAAGAGAAAGTATGGTAATATTTGTCCCTGTTTAATGGTCTGAGTGGCACAGTGGGAAACTACATTTTAGGCCAAGAGATGTGGGTTCAAATCCTTGCAAAAGCACGATTTTAAAATTTTTCCCTTCACTTTTACTTATTTATTTATTTATTTATTTATTTATTTATTTATTTATTTATTTATTTACAATTATACACTCACTCGGAGCAAAGTCAGTCTTTCATATTAGTCAAAATACACTGCTGGGACATAATCCAATCATATAGTTTAAATATGACGTTAATGGTTAGTGCATTTATCTTGATCACATATGATAATGTCTTGTCGGATTTGTAACGGCATACCATTCCACAATCGGACAAAATTATAAGGGAAAAATTTCTCGTGCCATCTGGAGATGATATTTGGTGGTTGAATAAGTAACCATTTCACTTTTCTACTATTAGGGGTCATGTTCAACCACTAATGAATAAAATAGACTGGATGAGTTTTCACTAAGATCGCTTTTGCCATTTCTTTTAGCATCGATAAATTGATGACTGATTTAAAAGTCAGTAAATCCACATTATTATATATATATATTAGTAATAGGTTGTTTCCATGGTAAATTTAAGGCCGAGCGTATAATATTACTGTAAGCCACCTGTAGTTTTTCTAAGGAATACTTGTTAGACGACGTATGCCTTATTAATAGGCCATATGCTATCCTTGGTAGTACTTTAACTTTCAATATGGTAATTATTTAATTTTTAGTTAATGTAGGCCTAACTTTTTTAACCAAAACTTTCAACTTGTTACAGTGGCTGGTTATAGTCTCAATTTGTAGGTTAAATTTTAGGTTATTATCAAAAATGATACCTAAAATCTTTTGACTTGCAATATTTTGTGTTGTTTCTCTATGAATGATGAGGGTGGTAGTTTTTCCCGCATTGATTTTCATTCCTCTCTTAGTGAATCATTTCATGTCACTTGCCACTTACCTTTCAATCTGATGGACGCTTTTGTGTAGTAAAAGCGTGTAGAACAAGATTTTGCAAAAATATTAATCGTCCAAATAAAATAATGCATTTTTCCAATTTTTTTTCAGGCACAAATAGAATCTACAATTTATTATTATCAACCTCATCTCCCTGATCTCTCGCAACTAGACGGGATTCTTCTATCACGGTTTAACATTGACAACTTTCTGTATCTTCTGGTGCAGAATTATTTCCACAGTCAATGGAAACAGCTTCAGGAGAAGGTTTTGTAGGATACATATCCACATGTTTCAGCGGGCTTTCATCACACACCACTGCATGATACCCGTGATAAAAGTGCTGAAAGCAAAATACTTTCTGGTACCAATTGCATTTGAAAAGGATTTCTGCGAGAAAGTCACCATCACAATAAACGTTCCTGCTTGCCTTAAGTATTTTTACAATTACATTGGGGCGATTGAAAAATATTGGATATGAGCAAAATTTAAAAAGCATGGTTCCATAGTGTGAAATAATTCTGCCATTGCAAGCCCCAGTAGAAGAGTCACGTCTAGTAGCGGGAGAATATGGAAACGAGGCAGAAAATAATAGATTTTATTAAAAGGAGAATATTACGCCAGAATCTGTGGATAAACATCGAATACCGGAACGAATAAATAGACCACTATTCCATATAAAAAGTTTTAATTGACGGATACATATTTCGGCAGCACTGCTGTCTTCTTCAGCATCCAACTATCGACCACGACCAGTAGAGGTAAACAGCTGGTCGTGGTCGATAGTTGGATGTTGAAGAAGACAGCAGTGCTGCCGAAATACGTATCCGTCAATTAAAAATTCTTTTGTGGAATAGTGGTCTATTTATTCGTTCCGGTAATAGATTTTAGATTCTATTTACGCCTGAAAAAAAATTTGGAAAAAATGCTCCATTTTATAGGGATACTTAATATTTTTGCAAAAACTTTTCTACGTCCTGTTACTTACAAAAGGTAAAGGGAAATTATTTCAAATTATGCTCCCGCAAAGATTTGAACCCGTAGATCACTGCCTAAAATGCACACCATTTGCCGCTGCGCCATTTGGACCATTAAATAGAGCGGCAAATATTACTTTCTCTTATACACTTCCTCCGATTTTGTTTTGTCAAATTTCTGAAAACTAAGGGTCCACAGTCATGTGACTGATCTTATAGGAAAATATGGACCAATACCTTTAGCACAGGTAGCCTTTTGTCAAGGTTACCTCATGACAAATGTTGCACTGTTAATATTATGCAGTACAGTTAACTATGAACAATGTACAGGAAATTGGCTTACCCTTATCAGTTACACTGAAACTAACTCCTAACAAAACAATTTCAACTGGTGTCGTAAGGCATAGAAGATAGTGGATGTGGCTCCTAAATATACCTACATAAATGGATACCGAATTCTTAAAAATCCAAATGTGTATTACAAACAGAAGTAATATAGGACGATTCAAAGTCTTGCAACCTATATTTTCCATTATATCTCCTATAAAGATCCATTCACGCTGCAGAAAGTTCATTTTATGTAAGACGGAGCATTGTTATCGATGCAATTGAACGAGTTTAGGTTTACAACAAAAAAATTCTTTGTGGAGTACTGAAAACTAATTCTTTCAAAAGAATTCTCGGTTTTAATATTTACTGTAAATAACAATGTAATCCATACAATAAAATATTTTACAAGTCCAATTTTGTACCGATACATCTTTCTTTATTCAAAAGATATTAAAATATATAAGTTGCAGACATCAGAATCATTTTGTATAACGTATATACAAACCTAATTTTGGTTTAACTAAAGCGACACTTAAAATAGTTTCGCTTAGACCATTAAAATAGGCAAGATCACCTCTGCGTAGAAAAATTTACAATATTAACGTTTCTAAAAATTTTAACATCTCAAATTGTAAATCGCATTTTGATCTTAAAGTAATGCAAGCATTTTACCCATTATCGTAAGTCCACACAAAAATATCACTGTCGATCGTCAACCAAGCCCTTCCTATTTCTGGAAACAGTCCCATCATGCAATTGCATTGCATATCTAACTCATTAATTAAGAACTTGTTTAAAATTTGTGTAACATTTAAAATTGAGAAACAAATTTCTATAAAATCCGACATATCAACCAAACAAATTTGAAGGATACGACCAAACTGTTCAACCAACTCTCCTGGAAGTGGAACACGTTTCACAATGCTCTGTTGATTTAAAGAGCTGGCACTGGTTATAGGAAGTACAGGATAATCAATATCTTGTAAGCCACTTACAGTAGCACCTAAAATTAAAATTAAAATCTTCAATATTGAAAACGTTAAAGTGGCAAATAGAAATTGTATCAGGTTATTGCAAAAGTTTTTTCCGGATTTTTATTCCAACACAAAAACGATTGAACTTGAATGACAGATTCAGCTCATGCAGATGCCAGGCAATGGTTGAAAAGTGAACCTTGAACTGTTCTGAGAGTTCCCTCGTTGTTACATTGTGATCTTCATCAATTGCTTGGCGTAGATCACCATCTGAAATCATGATCGGCCGACCAGAGAGGTGCATCTTGAAGAGTGCTATCTCCACGTCTGAACCGGCGATAAAATTCTTCTATTGTACGTAAACTAACAGTATCATCACCTAAACGTTGGCAAATGTTTCGGTGACATTGCGCAGCACTGATCTTTCCAGAATACTCGTAGAAGATTATTGCTCAAATATGCTCGCATGAAAGGTCCATTTCAGACCGCTGATGGCACTCACAGATGTATAGTCAGAAAGTTGATTCTTGGATGTAATATAGCAAAAATATTCAGGAATCGAATGCAATAATTTGTTTGAAAACAATATGAACACCCCCCCACGGAAAATGAGCCCTTCTTGGGCACGGGTTCTAGAACCGGAAGAAACTTTTGCAACAACCTGATATTACAAATCTATAATTGCTGTATATTAAGATTATATATAAAATACACAAAGCATTGCAGATACGAAAGGCAAATTCAACAATTGGTGCTTTTGAGAAATGCGCATTTAAAAGTTTTTGATCTACCAATCTTAAGACGTTGAGAGCGATATTTTCAGCCTTCAATTTATACAGGGCAAACTGAACGAAAATATATGCTATCTTATTCTTTGATATCCGAGAAACCAAAAAATAAAGAAATCTGACCCAATGTTGAGTTTGTCCTTCATATTCGTAATGCCTCATACTAGGTGTCCTAAAATTGAGTGACGATTTGAAAAATCAATTAACGAAAAACGGAAGGCGATAGAAATGTATGATCTGCTATTCTCTACGCATTCAGTCCAGTCAGATCGGCATTATATACCTTGCTCAGCATTCCAACCGAAATATTTGCACAGGCGTCCGCGAATTTGGTCCTCAGACTGCACCACATCATTGCTGCAATGGTGGTTATCTTGAAAACATTATTTTTATGGGTTCCCCCTCCGTCAGCAGCGCCATCTGTTGACGAACTTTGTAACTAATTTTGAAACTTGGTGTGAATAAATTCCCTGGTTCCCTAAGGAGAACTCAGCAAGCCGTACATTCCTATTGCCTTCCATTTTCCGTTAATTGATTTTTCAAATAATAGCTCATTTTTGTGACATTAGATAAGTATGAGGATTGTTCAGAAACTAAAGAACAATTGGGTGTATTTCAACAATAAACAAACTATATCAAAACAAAACTTTATTTGCAACAATACTAAACCTAACACTACTTTTCTACATAATTAGTAAATTCAATTAGTAAAACAACTTAGAGCTTCTATTTTCTTGTCAAGTACATAAAAATACAAACCTGCAGATGATATCCTCAATAAATCTACAAGTTGAGGAGCACTGCTATCCAAATGGATAAAATGATCCACTGTTTTACCAGCCATCTCCAGAGGATTCTCTGTTTGACTGCTGGTCATTAAGATGCTCTGCGTTCCCATCGTCATTGTCTTGGTAATTATTCAACAAGTATAGGAACTCAAACTCTGAAACAACCGGGAAATAATAAAATGGTAAAAAATAGTATAGTAATTTTTCTAAAGTTCAATTTTTTTTTTTTTTTAATCTCTAAATTCATTAACAGATAATAAATTAGGAATTCAGATAAGAAATTGAAGATATGAAAGATTTGAATGTTCGGAACATTTCAAAAACGGAGCTTAAAAAATTTTAACAGCAAAAAAATGATTTATACAAAAGTTTGGTATGCTTTATAAAAAATATCGGGTACAATTTCTTCCTGACGTGACTGTAGTTCACAACGCGTGTGCTCAGTGGTGAGATGTCTGATCTTCAAAACGCGCCAAGCGTCGGTCGCCTGCGAGCGTATGTTCAGGCTAGATCGAAGCTTTAGTGGACCCTTGTCGAGGGACTCTGTGCAAGTTCAAGATGCAGCGAACGATTGAACAGCGGTACACCATCAAATTTTGTGTTGGACTAGGGAAATCTGGTACGGATACATTAGGCATGATTCGCCACGTGTTCAAGCATGTTACAAACTACAGTTTTTAAGTGGCAAAAGCTCTTCAAAGAACCGACGACAACGTGTGCGTGAAGTGCTGAATTCAGACCGTCGGTTAAGTATGCGCATGAACGCAGATCGAATTGGCATTAATAAGATGATAGTGCACACCATTATCACTGAAAATTTGATGATGTGGAAAATCTGCGTCAAACTCGTCCCGAAGGTGACCTGAGGCAAAACGGCGTCGCGACGATTCCCCAACCCCTGACTTGGCCCCAGCAGAGTTTTTCCTATTCCCAAAAGTGAAATCCTCCCTCAAAGGACACCAGCATGGGACCCTAAGTGCCGTCAAAGAAGCTTGCACACGTATCCTTAAGGACCTTCCGAAATCAGCCTACCGGAGAGCCTTCAAGTCGCAGAAAAGCCGCTGGCAAAAGTGTGTCAATGCTCAAGGGATGTACTTATATCCGAAATAAATCTATTTTTCCAAAACTTTTCCAGATACTTTTTATACTCACCCTGTATGAGGCATTTTCAAAAAGCATTGAACTTGTAGAGGAATGTGAATACAGAAACGAATAAGACACAGGAGTCCTCTTTTGGTTGGTATGTGAAAGAGACATTCACGAGACCACCTGAATTTTTTTCCCACCCACAGATGATCTCTGATAATCAGTGTACGAGTGAAGATGTGCAACGAATGCTCATCGGATTGTGAATGGTTGCGAAAATGACGGAACAAGTTAAGCAGTGAAATTGCATCAAATTTTGTCAAAAGCTTGGTGATACTCAAGCAGAAACCATTCGCAAGATCCAACAGGCTTTTGGGGATGATGCCATGAGCCCATTCTTTGCACCCCATTCCGATTTTTTTTTGGTCAATCAGTATTCCTGTGCTTCCTCAGGTTTCCTACTTGGCTCCATGTGATTTTTGGCTATTCCTCAAGTTGAAAATTTCGCTAAATTTATTTTTGCCAACGAAGGTTCGATACCGTTTGAACATTCGGTAACTTGTTCATTCAAAATACACCAAACTTCCGGTAGTACACACAAAAAAAAAAAATATGGAATTAATTCTCTACACTTATTCCTTCTCTTATAACACAGTGTACAACGTTCGTACAGGCTCTCAAAGTCCCTTTCCAGCAAATGACAAAATTAAGTGGAGAATTCAACGCAAGAAGTCAGGGAAATGTGTCACCCATATCTCGTGCTAATTATCAAAAGACAAAGATTATAGATTAACTGTGAATATCCCATTGTGATTGGTACATCAATGGGTTATTTTTAGAGCAACACGTGCTTCCTGCTGCCATTAGATTTTCCATGGTCCCAGACGATGTTCAAAATTACCATTTTCCGTGGTAATATAGTCCATTGGAAACTTTTAATTATATTGTCCATTGGATATGGCATGTAATATATCAAACAATTGGAATGATGTGACATTAACAAATATGACGTAAATCGAATGCTAGTTAAAATTGGTTCAAGGGTACGTATTACTAACAAGGGAACTACACTAACATGTATCTCACAGGTTCCCACCAAACTGAAATATGTTACTCATCTAAAGCTACTGAAAATGCTTGCAAAATAAGAAAATGCTAAATTTTGTTTCTTTCAAAATAAACAGAAAACAAAAAAAATTTGAGCACATAGTCATACAAAGACTCCATTGTTAAAGTGGTCTGTATTGTATTATTGCGCTCTCAATTTCTTTCTTCACTACTCAATATGCATGAATCCACTTACCTGAAAGCAATGTGTCGCTTCCAAGGTAATGCTTATGCACATAAAAAGAAGTTTGTACAATTACAGTGCTCCCTTTATACAGGGTGATTCTGAAAAAGTGTGTATAACTGTAAGCAAGGGCAGAGGTGTAATTTGATGTTATGTGGAGTTCCGTTATATAGAGGGAGCACTGTATGTGTGTGACCCTAGTCAGTTGAGAAGTCTCAGCTGAGAAAGTAGATAATGAACTCGCTCCTAATTCATTGCCTTTTAATTTCAACAGATTCTTACACAATAAGCTTAAAAAAAAATCAATAAAGAAAAGTGGGCTTATGAGCAGAGCCAACATTACCAGATAGCAAGGATATAAAATTCAGACGGATGCAAATATTAAACCTTTCTAGATTGCAGACCTCAGAGGGGCGGTATCTGTGTATTTTAGTATACCAAGGATCATACTAATTCAGGATTCGTTAATACTTACAGAAAATAAAGATAAAACTTAACGAAATGTTAACCCACTAGCACCATATACTTTCAGTGTAATTTCTTATGCAAATTCAGAGTTATCCGTCACTAAAAAGTTGGTTATCCGGACTGCTACACTGTAAGCTACATTGTAAGCACGCTATACAGGAAGATTTGGGCTTAAGATGTTAGCTTTCAGTGTAGTGGTCCGGATAACCAACTTTTTAGTGACAGATAACTCGAAATTTGCATAAGAAGTTATACTGAAAGTATATGCTGCTAGTGCGTTAACATTTCGTTAAGTTTTATCTTTATTTTCCGTAAGTACACTGGTCGCCGCTTAATATGGCCACCTCGGGACCAAGCTTAAGTGGGCACATTAACCGGTGGCAGTTTTAAGCGAGGTTACCAACAAGTCGAGCATATTTTGTACCTAAATATAGACAAGTTTGTTTGCTTAAATAATCATTTATACACGTACAGCATCTTGTCAAAATATTTTATTTAAAATATTGTCTACTAATGTCTGTTTGACAACCTTGGCTGCATTAGTGAAGTTGTGTTGGGTAGAAGCCGTATGATTTCTATGTACGATAGGCATCAGGAACACGAGCATGGGCACTGCAGATATCAATTAGAAGACTAATCTTTTTGTCTTCGCTTCTGAGATGCTTGTTCCAGATCTCTGATGTCGTCCATGCATTGGTAGACGATTCGTAAAGATTTAGGAAAGTTTTTACATTTTTGAAGCAGCATGGAGATTCTGACTTAACAATGATGAGGACTTTTCTCTCTGTCCCTCCAAGTTGCAATAAACAAGGGTCTCTACATGAAGTTTCTTGAAGCTTAGCCCATTGTGTTTTTTCCAGCGACGAAACCAGCCTTCAGGTGCCTTAAAGCCCGTGTGGCCTAATGTCTTTGCAATTTCATCAGCATTTTGACATAAGAGGACCGTTCACTGGAGCATTTCTGCTTCTAACATATTGAAACCAACTTAAAAGACTTTCCTCAACTTGAGCATCTTTTCCATTTTGCTTACGCTTTCTGCTTGTCCCTTCACTTGCAGCTTTCATGTAATTGACTAATCAGCACAATCTGTAATTTTGGGCAGCAGTGCCCATTGGCTTAGAGGGAAATGAAAAGTGGATATTATAAGTGGAGTGTTCATTCATCCAGAATAAGACGAGATGAAAAAGTGAATTCGTGAACTACCTCTGAAAAAAGTGGCCATATTAAGCGGAGTGTGGCCACATAAAGCGAAATTTGTACATAGGAAACTGTTGGAAAATTCTGGACCGAGCTGGAGTGGCCATAAAAAGCGGGTGGCCATATTACATGTGGCTACATTAACCCTTATGTTACCAGAGATCCATACGCCCTTATCATACCAAACCGGGTATAGGTGTGCCCGAATGCAGATTCTTCCAATATTATTTTTCGGTTTCAGTTCTTTTTAATGCTTCCAATACTACTTTCGATTTCGGTTCATGAGTTGGACTTTAAAACCTCATTCCAGCTTTATTAGATAAAAATACAAACAGTTTAGTTACGAATTTTAATGTTGTGAAGCTGTTTAAGATGTCTGATCAGGGTGCTGGACCTAGCAAAATTACGACCTAAGAAAAAACCAGCAAAGGTAGGCTGATAATAGAGACTATTTTTCTGTTTTTATTTGCTCTAATGGTTGGTTATCATTTTCAGATTGAATTCTGATGAAATAAGAGCTATTCTAGATCAATCAGATTCGAAAAATGAGACCTCTACAGATTCTGATGATAAATTTTATATTCCTAAATTTAATGCTGATGAAGATTCAGATGCTGAAATAGATGGAGTGTTGGAAGAACAATCAGTGACTCAGATGATAGCAATCAAGATAACAAATATTAACCTGCTTCTTCAAATGTTATGACTGCTAAAGATGGCACCCACTGGAAATGTACTTCTCTTCCATAAGCCCAAACATTAAGCAGCAATATTTGTGCCAGAAAGGTGGACCAGCAGGCTTCAGTAACACGTTTACTGCTAAAGATACATTCCAGTCAATACTATCCAAAGAAATGGTTGACATAATTTTGAGGAAAACGAACCATTATGTTTACTCCGATATTCCCAAGAAAAGCAAGTCAGTCATTTTTTTGTCATCAATGCACATGATCTCCAATGTTGATGACACTACAGCAGCTAAACGTGAGATCATCAAATATTACAATAACACAAAAGGTGCGAATGTAATGGACAAAATGCTTTCAGAGTATACTGTCAAACAAAACTAATCACTGGCCTCTTGCATTTTTTTTACAATATTGTTGACATTGTTACTTTAGATGCGTATATCCTAACAATGGAATACAATCCAGGCATTACTGGCACAGATAGAAGAAAATTCCTGAAAGACCTTGCCAATCATCTATGTAAACCTGCGCAATTGAAGAAAGAATTGCTAACCCTCAAATTGCGAAGCGCAAAGTGCGTATTAGAAGGGAACTTGTTCTTGGGCGTACAATTGCGCAAAAACATGGTGGTTCCACAAATTAGACCAAGATGTGCTAAAGTTATTGGCTGTTGTTATGTTTGCAACCAGGGAGCGCACTAAGATCATAAAACTCGTAAAGCCTGTTCTGTCAGTGAAACACTAGTATATGGTACACATTCTGTAAATAGACCTGTATGTCACACGTACACCATATTGCCATTAATGACCGGACACTTTCACATAGACCTGTATGACATCTTGAAATTTCAGGGGTGTAAAAAGGATGTTACACCTCATATTTCAGCGAAGGTTGTCTCCTTACACTGACATGAAAAAATATTGACTTCATATCAACATAAGAAGAAATTGATACTGGTGTCAGATCCAAAAATAAAAGTTTTGAGAAAGCCCCTTATCATTTTGAGAGCAGCTGAAATTCAACTCATTCTATCGGCGATATCTTTCTCAATTTTCACGATATTTGCTTGGACATTTTATAAGAGTAGCTCTATACAATTTGGTAACGCATGCGCAGTTAAACATTATTTAGTAAAAATGCTCATATTTCATCAAATATTTAATATTTTTCTATTCTGATTACAGGGTGTTGTCTGTACTGTAGTTTGTCAAGTTTCCTGAAAATGGCATTGCATTGGGTTGAAAATCCTGCGTGTTATAAACAAAAAACTTAGGAAAACATTTCGACCTTTTTAAAGAAACCTTTATATCTCCATGAATATACGTGCTATTCCCATACAAATGAACACAGAAAAGTAAAACAAGCCTCTTAAGCATATGCTACAGCTACAATGCATTTCAAGCATTATTTTTTACAGGATGATTCCAAACATTATTTTTTTGGTTCACTTCTTTGCTGGTCCCCTATTTGCCTTCGGGAGAAAACCTTCGCTGAAATATATGAGGTGTAACATCCTTTTTACATGCCTGAAATTTCAGGATAATTCGTCAAGTATTTTTCTAGATATTCGACAAAAAGTCTAAAATCGAAAGTGTCCGGTCATTAAGGGCGGCAATATGGTGTATATGCAAAGTAATCAGTATATCATTTTGGTTTCACAAATTCTGTACAACTCTTTTGCTGTTTTTTAAAATTTTTATTTAAAAAAAAAAATCTGTGTTTGGTGAAAAAAAACTGAATTTTCAATCATAAACAAGTCCAGGTACACCTGTACCCGTACTGGTAAACAATGCATAAGAAATGTTTAAGAATTATTTGCTTAAAAAGTATTAAGCATAATTTTCAGAACTATGAGCCACATGGAAGGACTCGGCGAGTTATAAGATGTCATGGAATTTCATGCTGGATATTCATCTACAAAGTAATCATCACCACTCTTAGCTTAAAGGTGCTTTTGGTACCCGGTCAGTAACATAAGGGTTAAGCGGCGACCACTGTATAAACAAATCTTGAATTGGTATGAGCCTTGGTATACTAAAATACCAGAGGGGCATGATATTGAATCTCACCTAGGGTGCTGTACTGGACCATACACAAGCCTTATCTAGGGTGCAAAATAGTCCAGATCCACTGCCAAAGGATCCAAAGAAAAGCCATAAAGAGCATTAACATCTATGTTAAGCGTTTTCTTTTTATTTATTTTCAAATGTATTTTCAAAGAGTATATCCAAACTTAAAGTTATTTTCAAATTTAAGCACAAACATGTTTTAACGGCCTACTGAAAAGCTTCCTATGATTCATAAACTTACAAAATCTTAGCCAGTATGCAATGTGAGCAATTTCCCAAAAATGCAGTGAAGCCCACCTCCGTTATCATACATAAAGTAAATAGAGGTGACGTACTTTTATCTCTTCCACTTCATATCTTTCCTCTAAATTTCAGTTACAGATTTGAATATACAAAAAAGATTAAGAAAATAATTTTTATAAAAATAAACATTCGCTTATACCAGGGTGGATACTTCTTATGCCCTGCTCATAAATATCAGGTCGTCGTTTCGTTTAAGCCGGGAAAACATCTTACATTTTAAAAATTATACCTTAGAAAGTATTGTTAAAATATTACGTACCAGATTACCATTGGTTCAATGGCTTAATTATTATTTATTGTAATAAATGTAATTTGCTACGAGCCAGTTCATCCAATGCCTCATTAAAACCATGTGTCCACGGCAGTAGGGAAAATCACATTGACTTCACTACTAACTTACAAGACT
Source organism: Rhysida immarginata (assembly GCA_023313115.1). NCBI lineage: Eukaryota > Metazoa > Arthropoda > Chilopoda > Scolopendromorpha > Scolopendridae > Rhysida > Rhysida immarginata. The sequence goes on along the minus strand of JAHWFO010037920.1, from coordinate 1,754,131 downwards.
CAGAATAATAATCTTTGGAATCACATGATGAGTACAAGTCGTCCACGTAAAACTGAAGGTTAATGACTCATGAGTTTCTTTATATTTAAAAACAATTAAAACTTTCGGTTAAATTATTAATATCCTCTTCTACTCAGGAAAATTAACCGCCATAATATATTTAAAACAGCGCATGTATGGATCCTAGATTGAGTAAAAAAAAGTTTCAAAGAAAAGCTGAGTTTCAAAAACTGACACTAGAGTTCTATTCTTGAAGTATGCTGATCGCACAATATTATTTTAAAGTTTGGCCTTTTATTTTAGGTAATTTAACCTCACAGCTTCTAACGTTGGGGGAGATCGTCAGAATGCAACTACAGGAGAGCTGAGGAATAGCAGGCCGATTCACTCAGGAAAAAAATATTTTTAGATTATTTTAATCATTCGCTGGGGATTGTATACTATCTTTGTAACTGTTTCCGTTGAAATGATGGCATGAAATATGGCAAAGGACCAGGGTTCAATTCCATTCAATGTTTATTTATTTATTTTTTTATTTTTTTAAAGTAATTATTTTGCTTGAAACAATTCATTTCAAACCCCTGCTATGAGTATCTTATATTTCTGATTTAAATTGGTGTTATTTCGCATCATTTTAGACAGATTTTAAATTATAATGCATTGGTTTTCTTTAGGTCTCGTTTTTCTCCAAAATGAGAAGAAAGAATATAAATAAAAAAATATCTATTTTTTGGTAAAAAAAAAAAATAAAATAAACAATTTTCACTAATACAATAAAGAGATTAAATTTGTGTTTTGCTTATTGTTGAGGCATATGTGGAGTTTTTTTAAAATAAATTTGTCATTTTATTGAACAGATCATGATCAAAGTTTCATGTTAAATTATGTTATACAAGGTCTTATCAAAAAGTATTCAAAAATTTATTTTTTTTTTACTTCAGCAATTCTTTGCAGGGAGCAAACTGCCCTAGTGCAGTGGTCCGAAATAGCTCAAACCCTGGCCAAAAATCGATTTTTCAAGATATGGATATCACGATAATTGCAGCTGGAGTATGTTTCTATATCACCAGTCAACAAGTTTCAACATGTTTTGCTTGCACGTGTGTGATATTTTGTTTGCCGCTTACTCCCCCTATAAGAGGAAGAAAAACTGAGGGCTGTTATTTCATTTTATTATAAAAGAACGAACTTATCATAGCGTATATTTAATGTTTGCACACGGATTGTTTTCATACTTCTGGATCTATTAAAAAAATATAAATTAGTAGTTGTCTGAAAATGATGAAAATATCAAAAATCCTTTTACTCTGATAGAGCTACAAAAAAGCCCTGCTTTGCCCCATAAATGGTTTGGATGTTTACATTCCCTGATTACTTCCGATGTTAAAAAATAAATTTCAGCTGCAACCGCCCGCAACATAATAAGTTACAGAATTTTGTTTTAGATAGGAACGATTTACAAAGATTTGCTTTTTGTCTAATCCCAAAACGACTGTGTAGCTTTAAAAAAAAAAATAGATAGTGCACCTATGAGAGCAGAGAAGATCAGTAAGGCTTGGAAAATATCGAAGAAACAACCGATTCCAACTATTCTACCATATACACCAGAAGAAGCTGTAGGCTTAATGATGGATGCAAATTTAAGCAAGCATGTAAATGATGTACATAACTCATTTGAATGTTAGAAAACATTTGGTTTCATTTCTGTTATCATAAACAAAAAATTATTTTGGCCAGGGTTTGAGCTATTTCAGACCACTGTATCGAGTCTTAATTGACCTTATACACTATTACACGTGTGTGATTTTTTTCACTGAACACTGTGCGCTTCAATCGTTGTCAGGCAGCTGTGATAGTAGGTTCTGTGCCAAATGTTTGGAGTGAAAATGACTTAACGGGTTGATTATAGGATCTGCCAATATAGATCCTGTTTTTATGAAGATCAGTCCTGGGTCAAAATACGTTTATGACCTTGAGACAAAGATGCAGTCATCTCAATGGAAAACACCAGATTCTCCATGGCAATCACAAGTCATGTGGAGGTGATGGTGATCATTTTCTTCGATTATTATAGTACATTCATGAGTTCTCTTCACACAGAAAGACCATCAATAAGGAGCACTATATGCCTGTTCTCTGCATCTACGAGATGCTGTCAGATGCAAGAGACCACAATTATCCATCACGATAATGCTCCAGAAAATTATAGTGAAACGTAGCATTTTACTGGTTCTATAGCCTCACTATGCTTCCATCAGACTTGCTATTTCCCAGATTCAAGATGGCAATCAAAGGGAAGAGATTTAAAGATGCAGAAAATATCAAGAGCAATGTGACAATGCATCTCGTGAGCATTCCAAAAAAGTGACTTTTAAACACGTTTCCAAAAGTAGCAGCACCTCTGGGAGAGGTGTGTGAATTCAGAAGGGTCCTATTTTGAAGGAGATTAGCATTTGAGCTTTTATGCAAACCGTTTTTTCCTCTGGTTTAAAGTCAGATACTTTGATCAGATCTTGTACAGTTTAGTTTTACATAATAGGAAACAAGCCTATTAACATGAAATTAGAAAGCTATCCATGCCAACACAGATTTCAAAACCAAGCTATAGACAGTTATAATTGCTTGGTCACCCAATCAAACTACAGTAAATTAATAAAGCAAAAGCAGGAGTTCAAAAATGAATGAATTTTGTGCTCTCGGCAGATTTAAGTGCAAAGGCCATTTATTTCATCGATAAAAACATAGATCGTATTGTGTATCTGGACATGCTTGAAAATTTCCTCATTTTACAGTTCGACGAAGATGACCAAGATCATCTTCACTACCAGCATATATCATAAAACCCATTGTCTCCCATGAAAATATTCTCCAGACCATCACAAAACTTTACCACAGCCAACTGTAATATCAATAAACATAAGGAAGGCCATTAACTCATGTTATTTGCACTTTTCTGTCAAATGCTGAAGGAAGAAATTTGATTCATCAGACCATGCAACATTTTTCCAATCAGCAAAAGCCCAGTATAGGTTATTACAGGTGCAATGGCACTTTTTGTTTCCTCTGAAAACCATCATTGCTAAAATAGCCAATTATGAATAATGTCTGGTGCATTCCAAAATTGTTCTTTGTATTCCTTGGGGTGCCGGTCAAATTATTTATGAATATTTGCCTTTCTGTTTGACAAATTCCTCTTCAAGCACCTCTGACATAGTCACTGGCTACAGGACTGCCATTGGCTTGATGTTTTTAGAGTATTGCACAATTCTCGATACACACAAACAACAGTTATAAGAGAAAAGCCTAACTTAGTGGCCAGAAATGCTGGGAAAAGCTCCAACTATGTGTATTATATTGTACATGTATTTGAAATTGCAAATCCTTGGTTTTACGCAATCATCTGTAGTTACACATGAAAGCCAGTCACTTCTAATCAGACCCACTCACTCTATTAAGAGAAGTATACCTAATAAAGCAGTCTTTATTACCATAAATCTTACATCCAAGAATAAAGATTTCAACTGCCCCTTTTAAAATAAATTTCTCCTATTGCTGCGAAGTCCGATAGCAAAGAAATGAATGAATGAAGAACATGAAAAATGATCAATGTGAATAGCAATTTATTTATGATTATCCGATTTAAGTATAGGGCATTTGTAATTAAACTGACAGTATTCAGAGCCATCTGTAGCTTGATCCACGGCTTTCTAGAAACTACTGGGCCTGAACAAGACGTCAATAATGTATTGTTGAAGCACTAATGATGTAATAATATTTTATCTTTTCCATATTCAAGCCTAGTAGTTTCTACTGGAAATAGATGCTGGAAATGCCTGCCACTGGCCTCACGACATCAGTTAGCACGCAGTTGCATGTCGTGAAAAAACTCTGCTCAATATGGCTGGGGAGATTTGCTGAACTTCAGTGGTGATTTCCTCCTTCAGCTGAGGCAAGTTTCCATGCACTACTGCACAGTAAATTTTGAATCACCCTGTAGAAAGCCATGGTATAGGGCATTAGTAATTAAACTGACAATATTCAGAGCCATCTGTAGCTCGATCTCACAAATGGGATAAATGGCACCAAATTTGTTAGGAGGACTAATGAAGACATAGGAAGAATCCCGCGTACAAAAAAATTGTATTCCAAGCATCACTAAGAGGGAAGAAGTGCCATTGTGCAGTGTAAAAATATACAAAGAACAGACAAATGCATAACAAAAGACAAAATTACAGTGAAACACCAAGTTTTATTCTGCACGTTCCTTCCCAAGTAAGATGCATGTCGAGTGCTAAGCTGGCCTAGGAATGTCTAGTTTTCCTCACCTCTTTGTAACCTGAATTACTGTTGCTATTGTCATTACATAGTCGAGAATTTGAATTATGGGCTTTTACCCGTTTTATGCAAATTCTTGGCTATATAAATTACAACAGCACCAATTTCCCTCCTATCTGCGACGTTGGGAACTACAACTTTTTGCAGAGTCCTTCTTTCCATGTCTTCGTTACCAAATTTGGTGCCATTCTGGTTACGGGATTGAGCAACAGAGTACTGCTAGTTTAATTTCAGATGCCCTGTGTATTCTCCCAAAAATTTTTAAAAATTAATATTCATATTTTACAAGAAGAAATTTTATTTGTGCTTTTACATTTTTACTTTTCTTTCCTTCTAATTTCTATACATTCTTTTAAAAAGGAGAATTTAAGGGCACTTGGTAGGACATTACAAAATTTCAGCCCTTCTCCTTTTTTTCATACAAATTCTGGACTGCACATTTAATAAATATGGTAGTTAAATGAGGAAAGAAAAAAAAAACAAAAAAAAAACTGAAAAGGCTGAAAGAATTTCACTCATAACAGCTATAATGATGTGAAAAAAACAAATATATTTAATAAAATTTTTATAAATTGTGATTCCTTCCACCCTCTTCTGTTTAAAAAATTACATAAACTCAGTAATCACAAGGCACTTTTTTGTTATCTTTAGTCCAATTGTTACAAACATCATCTGCACTTTATTCACTCTATATTTCACAGAAATTAGCTTTAAAACAGTGTCAACATCAATTAATGCCAAACAACATTACAAACTATGAATATTTTAAAAATAAACAACATTATCAGAATTACCTTTTCATTATTTTTTGGCAAGAATGGTGAGCTAATATGCAGGTGGTCAAGTGTTAAAAACTTTTTTCTAAAAAAATGCTAATCTTCTATTGTAAAACAAATGCCAATCTAATAAATCAACTTAAAACTATCAAAAACTTATTTACCAGAAAATTTAGGTACAGTCCACCCTATTTCCATCTGTTCATAACTGTGATTAGAATAAGAAAACAAAATTTAAGCTTATGAAAAAAAAAAATAAAAAAAACATAGATCAACTATGTGGGTGGTACTTTATTTTTAGAACATTATATGCCCTCTGTCAAATCCTAATTAAAAAAGAAAACATGCATAAATGAGCTTAGAATTGCAGCGTTTTGGGTCTTTGTTCCTTTTCTTCTTAAATTCAATAGTATGCAATCATGCATCATCAAATCATATAATCATTTAAAAAATAAATTATTAATGGTACATTATCCCAATATACAAAAAGAAAAATAAATTGTTCTTTGTAGGCTAAATTAATTCATATACAAATACATTATTAATGGAGTTTTTCCATATCTGTTCAGTGAAAAATTATGTCATTTGAAAATACTCGTTTGTTTTTTAAAGAATGAAAAGAGAAACATGCTTTTCATTGACCTTACAATTAAATTATTATAATTTTTAAAAAATCCTACTTACAACCCCCATTTCTGATGCTCTCTTAAGACAAACTAAAAATTAAAACTTGTTTACGAACAAATATTTAAAAAAATATTAAGTTTTCTCTTAATATCTTAAGAATATATATAATTAAAGTTATTAATGAATTGATAAAATATTTTATTAAACGTAAATAAAATAAAATACATTTCTTTTACAATAAAGAAATGAATTCACTATGCTTTTCCTATTCCTTCCCGTCCCCACAAACCTCATTTGACATTATATCTACAATGGTTTTGTTTTAATTATGTTTTGCCTATATTTCCTGTATTGTACTGTAAGAAAAATATACAGTAGGGAATGTTTTCAAAGTTTAAAACTTCATGTTTTTATATTAAAAAATCTAAGCAGTAATAGCCCAGTGAATTGTTCCTTAAACCAGTTTAAAGCCCAAAAAAAAAAAAAATTATATAAAAATTAAAGAAAAAAACAAAACAAAAAAAAAACAAAAAAAACAACATAATACTATGTACAATATGCAACACATTATCAACTTATAAGGTATGGAAATTTAACAATCTACTTTCATAAATTTTGATTTAATAAATGATAAGATTAATTAATTATTTCAACAATTCAAATAATTTAAAACTGGGCTCATAGCTTCAAAGTAACCATGTACAGAAATGATATCGAAATAAAAGGAAACTTGTAACTGATTTGATATTTTTCTCTCTCTTAATTTCATATTAAACAATTTAATGCATTATTTTCTCTAATACCACCCTCCCTATTTTTATTTTTTTTTAACTTTGTACTTTGGTAATTTTTTCTTTATGTTATTTTTAATTTTCTTTAATAAAAATGTTAATCTTATTAATTTGCTACTTACAAGTTAATAATAATAATAATAATAATAATAATAATAATAATAATAATAATAAAATATCGCAATTATGGATAATATAAGTGTTTACAAAATTAAAAAAAAAAAAAATCCAAAACGATAATAGTGGCTATGATCACAGTAAGAAAACTTGAAGCAGTCTTTATTTCAGATATTCACAAAATGACCAGAAGAATTTGGCAATAAACATGCCTTTATCTTGGCTATGATACATGTATTTAATAAACTGCACCTTCTAATTTTTCAGATGTGCAACTTCCTCCACTTTAATAAACTTCCTGCATTTAAATTTAGTGAAAATTAAATATTTAAATTTAAAATATTATTCACTGCAACTTTAATTAATGAATTACTATGCTCCTTGAGCATCATTCTTGATTGTAATTTTCATATTTGAATACTGATGCATTATCATCCATATGATGATACAATGATGTTAGATCTGAAATGCCTTTTTATCCAATAGCTTCCAACGTAAGTCAGTTTTCACAATTCCAATTGTTCACAATGCATTTTCTTTTTTATTTTATTTTTTTATTTTTTAAGTACTGAACTTCATGCCTGATTTCTTATTAAGCCTTTTCATTCATTAATTTTTATATCAGGAAAACAAAATGATATTCAGGATTCACAAAGTTTCATAAGTGTTTTCCATTAGCACTACCATTTTCTGTGGCAATTTTATATTTATCTTGTCGTAATTTTTCTTCTTTACTTAGGAGCAAAAGAGGTGGTGAAAATTTCTTCCCTTTTACAAAATCTTCTAAGCCCTGAAATTAAATAACGTGCTGTAATAAAAGTAATTTACTTAATAAATTAAATAAAAATGTAAAGACCATTAAGTAAAAACGCTGAAAATCACTTTTTCAAATATTCACAATGAACATCAAATTTTAAAATGCACAGATGAAGGTCATATTCCTACTTACAAGGAGACTCCACGTACTCTGACTCACCGATTTCGATAAATATTCTACGAATAATTTTTGCCAAATTAAGGACCCATGCAAAACCATTCGACGCACTTCTCAAAAATTTCCGAGGAAAAAATTCATAAAGTTTGTTATAATTGCCTACACTCTATAAATGCTCAAATTGTAGCACCGATTTTTATCCTATTCAGGTGGACTAGTAGTAAAACGATTTTTATCCTATTCCATTTTGCAGGTATGGGTTCAAATCCCGTCTTCGATAATTTTTTTTTCTCTTCGTAAATTTTGAACATGTATGGAAATACGTAATTCATTTTCTGATTTTTCAATTTGCTACCATTTGTGTAATTCATTACATGTTAAAAAAAATTAACATCTAAATGAATTACACATTTTCATACATGTTAAAAAAAATTACGAAGAGAAAAAAAATTATCGAAGACGGGATTTGAACCTGTGCCTGTAAAATAGAAATCAAGCATTTTACTATTGGATCATCTGAACACGATAAAAATATATACTACAATTCGAGCACTTATAAAGTGTAGGTAATTATAACAAACTTCATGAATTTTTTTCTCGGAAGATTTTGAGAAGTGCGTCGAATGGCTTTGCATGGGTCTTTAATTTGGTGAAAGCTACTCGTAGAATATTTTTTATCAAAATCGGTGAGTCACAACATGTGGAGTCTCCTTGTTAGAAGCTAGCATGATGGGTGTTCACATTCAGAGGTTCATGTTTTGTACTGCATAGTTGTAATAGGTGGTGTGAAATTATTTTAATCATGCAAAATAATAAAACTGGACAACGTTTGGATATGCAAAGAAATTGCAAAATATATTTCAGTCTTACCATAAAATATATTTCAAATTGTTTCATGCAAACTAAACTAGGGCAAAACATGACTCAACTTAATGCAAATAGCTACAAATAAAAAAATGTCTGCTTTCGATGTTCACAGATATTTGGATTAATCTGATTTATTGTAAGGATGTTTATGGTTTATCCTAAGGATGTTTGGGTACAAGCTGAAAACAATGAAAAAGATGCACCAAAAGTTAGATTTAAGAATGTCATGATGTTTCCCCTTTAATATTCTTTGCTTTCTGGCAAACATGGCTACAATTCTTCGTATTTTTGCACCTTTAACATAATAGATGAGAAGGGAAAATGATGCTTCAGCTTAAATATGGGAACCATCCTGTGGACAGATTTTTTTGAAGAAGGCAAACTCCCATGGTGGTTTTCCAAAACTCCAATTTTCCATTGGAGTTAAAAATTCATTTCAATTAAGAACAGTGTATGGTTAAGTACAGAAGAAAATTTAAAAATTTTTGCTCAGCTGGATGGATTCTGAAGTGCTGCACTTGGAAGGAGTCCACCTTCTTCAAACAACCACTACGAGAGTTCGCCTTCTTTGAAAAACTGCCACAAGAGTTCATCTTCTTCAAAAAAAATTTGTTCACGAGGATAGCTCCCAAATTTAAGCTGAAGAACCATATTTCCTTCTCATTTATTTTACAGTTTTGGCCAAGACCTTTTATCAATTGCTTCAAGTTGTAATCTGATATATTCCCGAGTTACAAAATTGTATGCTCCATACATGCAGAGAAATAAAGTGTGATGCATTAAGTTTTGAACACTCCTTATATGTTAAGCTGATTGCATGCCTAATTTAGAATGATTAATGTAGTATAAACAATAATTTTGAATTTACTACCTAACCTAACCTAAATACTATGATAATAAATGATCGGAAAAGGAAAATTTTATCCACATCAAAATTTTTCTTGTCCTCTTTTTCATATGGGCAAGAAGTAATTTCCTGTTCCTTTCACAATCATTAAATGCCAAAAAATCTTTTGTAATCTAGCATAAGCATGTTTAACAATCTTCATAAGTAACATTGCTTTGATATTACACAGTGCAATCAGAAAGTTTTGGGACAGATTTTTCTTTTTATAAATACTAGTGCTGCATTTCTAAGGAAATCAAGGAATTGTTTACAACATAATCTTATTGACAGCTTGCAATTGCTCTATAGCATTTCAAATCATACACAGCTATTAGCAGCTCTGTGAAGTTTTCGTTTTTGTTTATGCTGTAAAAAAATATAACTAATCAAACAGTCACCAGAGTCTTCTATAAATAAATTTTAAAGTGGTTTTTGAACTGGCCAAATACAGAGAAAACTATGGGAATCAGGTGAATGGTATCTGCTGCACGACAATTCACCAGCACATTCACCAATTCTAGTCTGTTGCTTTTTGTGAAGAAAAAAAAAATAAAATAATTTTTATTTTTTATCATGTCCATCAGTCATTGCAATCAGTAATGTCATGACAGTCATCAAACCCTTCCATACTCTCCTGACCTGGCTCCCACAGACATCATGTTCTTCCAAAAGTTTAAATCCACGATAAAAGGAGGAAGTTTTGAAGATGTGGACTCGATCAAGAGAAATGTGAGGGCTGTTCTGAATGGGATTTCATCGGTACACTTTCAAGGGTCTTTGAGAGCCTGTACAAATGTATGCGGAATGTGGAGAATGTATGTAATAATTGAAAAAATTTTTTCTTATATATTAGTACATTTTTTGGTGCAGTTCCAGAAGTTTTTGAGAATGCACTGTGTATATTGGATTTATAGATTATTATCAGCTATTATTATTTATAGATAATTATGATCACTCCTCATCTATTCCTGTTATTATGATTCAAACAATAACTGTGTATAAATCACAATTATTATGAAGTCTTACCTCTCCAGAATAAGACAGCAGTGGTGAGAGTTCACATACAACAGGATCCTCATATTTTAAATATGATTTTTGGCTAAAATAAACATTTTAAAGGAGAAATTAATTACTGGAATGATAAAAAATATTTATTATTTATGTATGCATAATGAATATAAAACAATTAAGCTAAATTGTTGAGATTAGATTAACAAATGAAAATTCATTAACATGAAACTGAACCATCACAATTTAATGCAGCAGTCTATGCTCTTAAATATTATAGGCAAATCCTGTTTTCCAGCCAGATTCTTAGATCTCTAAATGTCAGATTATTGAATGGGGCAGAGAACTTACCTGAACAAAGAGTATGTTAAGAATAAACAGTGATAGAGCCACTTATCCACAAAGTAGTTATTTATTCCGATTGCTACTCAACCATCGTTCAGTATGAGATTACATGGATGATGGTCTCATTACATCTTATACGTAAGCAAAGATTGCATGGCAATAGACATGCGCTCATTACTTTGTGGACAAGTGGATCTATCGTTGTTTCTTCTTAATTTTAAGTATCCACAGTTTGGCTACCTTCCTTAAGCTTGTATGAAAGATGAAATTATGTTACATGTAAAACATCATTATCATGTAAAATAATGAATAATAAGCTAAAAGTATATGTAATATAAGAATAGTTTGAAAGATTACAGGTGATATTACTGGTAAGGATGGGTAGATGGTTTAGGAAATAAGAAAAGATTACACCCTATTACCATATTGCTTTATGTACATGGAACCTTAAAAACGATGATAATGAACTTGGGTTTTAAATACCACCACCAGCCTAAGTTATTCCCAATAATATAACAGACATTCATCTCACCTTCCATTGATAGAATGGTTTCCGTTGGTCTCTTTACAATGGTTACCATTGGCAGCAGCAACACTACATGCAAGGATAACAATCAGCAAAGAAAGGCATGCAAACTTAATTTTTTGTTTGTTTGTTTGAAACGGTGAAAAAAAAAAATGGAGATAGTCAATTAAAAAAGTTTTTTATGAAAGAATAAATGATATTGATGAAGAAATTAATTAAATTTCCATTTAATTTTTTTAATAAGTGCAGTGCAACATAATACTTGCTAGGCTTGGGATTTCTTTCTTTGTAAATTTAGCATATTTTTATATATTGATGAGATCAAACTGTTGTGATAACTTGCAAAACAAGGTGTTTTAAAACAAGTATGAAAGGTAATATGAGGGAAGGAGGCTAAATGAGAATTTGTTGTTTTCTAAATTTTGGAAATGCATAGAGAAAGCTCTGCAAAGTGAGTAACATTGATATGGCTATAACAGTGAGATTGCTCTTTCCATAAAAAAATTCTATCAGAAGCACACATAATTATACTAAGAATATAAAAGAAAAAAAAAACCATTATGATATTTTAATGGCAAAGTTTTTCCCACTTTTATTCTTATTGAAATTTCATTCTATGTAATATTGATGAAAATTTCATGGAAACTTCAACTGAAAATTAAGATTTCAGACAAAAGAAACTTGAAAAATACCGTATTTACCCAAACATAAGCAGAGTCGAATTTAAGCCGACCCCCCTCCCCCGTTTTTGGACATTTTTATAGGAAAAACAAAATTTTCAAGTTTAAACCGACCTCTTATTTTTTCAGTGTAGTTAAAATTATCTACATGGCTACGCCACTGTGTTTAAGTAAATGTAATCAAGTGTTACAAACACGTACATTTCAGAACAGAATATATTTAGAAAACTGAATACCATAAATTATAGTCATTATTAATTTAGTTCTAATTAATTAGACTCTACAATAGAATCTCATTATTACATTTTTCAAGGTACCGAGAGATTTAAACCTATTAACGAGAAGACCAAAAACCCCATGAAATAAGTACCTATAGGCATTTCATTACATATAAGAAGCTTTATGCATTTTCTCGCAGAAAGTCGATTGTCTACATGATTTATTGTAATTTAATGTTTGAAACGAGATAGCCAATCATATGAACTGCGAAATTTTCTCGAAAACTGAGCTGCCTTGTCCCATAAGTTAGGGAATTTAGGGAAACCGAAAGTTAGGGAAAAAATTCAGTTTAGTACAGTAACGATATAAGATTCAGTACAATAAAAATTTACCTACTTAAACCATGTTAGCAATGCCCCTTCCATAACCTCGTCGAAACTTTAATTTCTCGACGAGCGTAAGATCAGTGCATTTTCTCTTGGATGAAGTACTCATTTGGAGAAGAAATGAATGATTTGTAGACAATAGTGGATCGAAGCGAAAAAAACATTTATTATAGGCAGAAACAGAACCGTTTAAAAAAACCACTATTGAGTTCAGAACGAATCATGAAAAACCAATCAGATTTTCACCTGCACCACGTGCTGTGCCATCATCACTCTCTCTGGCTGCAGAGCCAATCAGATACCGTTTACTTTTTTTTTCGAGTGAAAAACGCAGAATACACTTGAAATAATTTAAACTTTTAGGATAAAACTCTGAATTTTTTAAACATATTATCGAATGTTGGGTAAAAAACAACAAAAAAAAAACATTAACGGATTAAATTAACATGGAAATAGCACTAACAGTACAGGGACCAAGGAAAAAAAAAACAAAACGTAAAACCAAGATAAAGTATTACTGGAGAACGTAATAACGAGATTCTACTGTATTTATATTTCATACACACACTTTCGTCAGCGGGGACTTCCGAACCATTCTGATCTACACCGACATTCTTTTTTGCCAACATTTGCTATCCACATCTCCTAAACTACCATAAAATGTATCTACAATACAAAGTGATTTGCGAACTAAATTGGGGCCATTCAAATAGGAATTTTTTTTTTCCTGCCGCCCGCGAATTTGAACAGATACATGTATCATTTTTTCCTAGTCAGATTTCGGAAAAAAATCTTGGCTTATGTTTGGTAAATACGGTAATAATTGTCATCCAAGGAGTCTGTGAATTGACTAATTAATTAATAATTGATTGTGACTTTATAAATTTCATCTTGATATTTTTTTTCTTAAAGTTTGTATTGAAATCTATGAGTCAGTGCATTTATCCATTAAAAAATTTGGATTTTTGAAATTCTGACTACAAATTCTTAAAGATTGTTAAGAAGTAGAAAACGAATGTCTCAAAGACAGACCCTCTACCTCTTTGTTTTCATCGAGTTCAAAACTGAGTTCAAAATTTTAAGAGCTATGAACTTCTATCGTATATCCTATCCTGGAAAGAGAATAGGGGCACCGCAGCACTAAAACTTTAAAATCAACTTTTTAGATTTTCAACTTGATTTTATCGATGAAGACAAAGGGCTAGAAGGCTGGTCTTTGAAACGTTCCTATTCTACTTTTTTGATAATCTTTAAGAATTCAAAATCAAAATTCAAAAGAATCCAAAAGCTTTGCAGACACATGTACAGACAGACAAGTAGATTTTATACAGAACTTTTTAAGTTTGTTGTTTTGGTAATGCAAGCTCAGGCATTCTCAATTTGTTGATTGTGAATACTATGATAATTGCATTCATAAAAGATGACCATCACAATTAAAGATGGCTTTTATATGAAGAGAAGAACAAAACGATGATGTTAATTCTTTATCTAGAAAAAAAGTTAAGCAATAAGATGAAAGGGCGAGATCTATGTATGACCAAAGGATAATGAAAGAAATGAGCATTTACACCTATGACAGAATTCGAACGTATAAATACTTGGCATTGGTGGTAAAATTGTTCTTTAAATTCCTATCAGACTTTCTTTTGTTATTATTAGGGTGCATTAGAACCAAACTATCCACATGAAGATTTTCATATGGACGGGATTAATGCAAACATTTTGTTTCAAGTTTGCTTTTTTATTTTTCAATTTTAATACCTTGGTATAAGAGGAATGGGCGCCCCATCTTCATCAACAAATTTTCCACCAGCTTGGAGTACATAGCGCTGGTGTAAGGAATAAAGAGCATGCCTTGCAGTAGTTGGCGTATCTTTTTCAGCACCATCTGCGTTTTTTAAAGGAGAAAACTCATCTTCTCGCAGCACTTCCCATACAACGAACTTTCTGCAAAAATCAGAAAATGAGTATAAATAATTAATTTTTTTTTATTGATGTAGAAATGATAATTTATTAATTAAGTAAACAAATAAAACAGCATGATACTCTTTTTCACTATTTTATAAATTTTAGTGATGAACTAAAACATTATGATCTCCCACTTAATGCTCCATCTTTGAAGATGTCCTGGGGTTTATGCATCAGAATATTAGCAACGGATTCTCTGCCTTTTTAAGTTCTGAAGTGTGTTTTCATAAAATTGGACTTGTTTTTCCAACACATCTCAGAGATGCATGAATGGATCGAGAGAAGTGTCTGGATACTTTGGCAGGGGAGTGTCATACAAAAGTCGAGATTATTCATTTCATACAGGCATGATTATAATGTTATGGCTCATTAATATATGAATGTGTTTATTGGCGAATCGGTTTAATAAGCTCTAATACAATATGGTCCACATACAGGGATTCCAATTTGTAATGAAACAGAGGAAGTTTAAAAAATTCTACAAACATGACAAGTAACGATTTGCAAGAGTAGAGGAACATTGACACCAGTGATCAATTTACTAAAAATATCTGAATTTGGCTAAGAGCCCAAGAATTACAAAACTTTGTCTTATATACAACATATATTCATTATTTTTAAACTCCAATGGCCATATCATATCAAATTATCACAGACTTAGATTGCAGTTCCGAAACATGAAACAAACTTCTGACAGCACTTGTCAGAACAAGAAACAAAAGTGGTTCTATGAAATGCAGCCCACTTCTGTCAAACAATTTACTAACCCAATTCCGCAAGAGATGGATTGGTGGAAGGGCTTTGATTTCTATTTTGGAGAAACCCAAAAAGTTGTAATGGATGCTAATCTGATTTCTGATAGGTAGACTCTGGAACAACATGAGTGCAAGTCACAACATTCAAAAGGGCACAAACAGGGACACTTTGAGCATCTACTGTGTCAGAACCATTTGCCATACTGTTTGGTATTGTAATACATGCAATTTAATTAATAAATGTTGTGGGTTCATGTTACATTTCCAGATTTTATATGAAGATCATTTATATCCCTTATCATGCTAGGAATCACCATTCAAAGTTTGTCCCGATCATTTGGAACCACTCTGTATATACATGGTATTCCAAACTATCCAGACAGGTCTTTTTAAAAATGAGAAGTGACATTTATAAAAAAAAAAAAAATCAGAAACAGTTCAATGACAAAATCAGGCATGTTTTATTGTATTTTCAACCTTAAGGAAATGTTCATCCAGATCTGAAGTCAAATGTTTTGAATGGAACATGAAGGAATTTGCATTTCGGATAAAAAAAAATAAAAAAAAAAAAATCAAAAACTTTCCATCAAACCTAAAAATAATTAAAATGTGATTTATGGTTAGGATTATGAAAATAAACATGTAATGTATAAATATGTCATGTAAATGTATATATCATATATTAAATACAGTAGAGTCCGCTTATAAGAGTCGCCTCGGGAACAGAGAAAATCGCTCTTACAACCGGACCACTCATAAACAATAAAATAGACACTTGAATTTTAAGATCATTTATTAAGATATTTCATATGACAATTTCGCATAGTTTAATACATACTGAAATCAAGAATTGAAGAAATCTGTTATTTTAGTTTTTGAAAAATTAAAATATATACCAGACGCTTTCAATAAATCAACCAAAATCGCAAAAGTGGTCGCTGTTGTGCCATCACTTAATACGTGAAGCATTTTATGCATAATCTTCGTAAGTTCGCCTTTTTGTTGCTCGGATGATGCCTTGGTCCAATGGTTGTAATGTGCCTTTAGATGCTCTAACCGATTGTACAATGGCTCAAAACCATCACATCCCACAACCAAAGTAACTATGCCTCTTAATCCAAAAAAGAATTGAAATAAACGACTTGTTCATCTTTCTTTGATTTTGTCTTCAGTGCCACAAGGACTTCCAGTTTTTTCTCCATAAGGTGTTCCTTGTTTTAGACACTATTCTCTACAATTCGACTTGAGGAACTTTAATCAACATCGACAATCGAACAGTGAAGTGTACATTTGTTCAGGTGGGAGGTAAGCAGTGCTTACACGATTCTCACCCTTCTGGAATAAATTCGACATGAAATACACTGAAACAGGCAAGAAGCCTGACTAACCCAGAGAGGTCTTCCACAAATCAATATCGACAATTGATTGTATTTTTATGGCTACACTATATTCATTCTACTGACTGTAGTGACCAATCGCAGAACGGATTTCAACAACCAATCACGGAGCTGTTCATAGTCAAAGCTCTTATATGAGGACTAAAAGAGAAATTGGGTAAAAAAATAACACCCTTATAAGCGGATTACTCTTTTATTCAGACCTCTTATATCCGGACTACCTTAGTATAGAAAATAGAGGGGAAATATTCGGGAACATGAGAAATTTCTCTTAAATCCGGACTACTCTTTTATCCAGTTCTCTTATAAGTGGACTCTACTGTAAATAAATGGTAAATATATATAAAAATGAGCCTTCGAAAAGTAACAGCAAAATGATAATCAAAGTCAAAGCAAAATGAAAATCAAAGCAAAAACGCCTTTGTAAAGTCAATAAAAACAGATGCAACAAATTTATTCAGAGACATTTCGGATGAGAGAAATTTGAGTAGTTCATGAGTTGCAGTCTCCACATTCCTTTTGGGCACAAATCCATATTGACAAGGAGAAAGATAATTGTGGTCATAAATAGATTGTGAGAAACGAATAAAGAATAATTTTTTGAAAATTTTATAAAATATTGGAACTGCAGTAATAGGACATATTCAGTGTATGTACTAGGATCACCTTTCTTGAAAATCGGCACTACACACAGTAGTTTTAAAACCATGGGATACGTGCCTGTACTAACAGAATGATTAAAAATTAAGGCAAGAGGAAAGGCAAGTGTTTGCTTTAAAGCAATAATTAATTCTGAGTGGAATACTCAATAGTGGGAATACAATAATAATATCATTGAAGTATAGAGCATTTAGAAATCTATAAGCTGAAAAGAAAAGAAAGATAGATTACCTAATAAATGTTCCAATATCCTAAACTACAGCTATTTAGAATCACAGTGCAGCAAATTAATTATTTACACGAGGGTCACTTATAACGTCAAAGCAACTTTTTCTTTTCAGCAGAATCCCAGAATGCGATCCATATTTTCTGATATGCAGCAATGACAGTGAGGCAATATGGTACTTATTGATGCTGTTAGATGGTGTAGGTGTTCAAGGATGAATGAGGAAGGGATGTGCGAAAGTCGGTTGGTTTTCAATCGCTATCAAGTATGGTTGTTAGTTGGCTAGAACAACACAAAAATCACAGTGCTCCGCAGTCAAAACATGAGGGAATGTCACGCACAACTTGTAGAAGCTGTTGGAGGTTGTCCACTCCCAATAAGATCCGTTGCAAGATGGGTAGCAGCTTTCCAACGTGGACGAGTAGCTAGTACCAATATGCCTCATGTAGGACAGCCTATGACTATCCGTACCAATACTGCTCATGCTGTGATCACACAATGCTTAGAGAACGACAGACTGTGATCTCTACAGGAATTGGCAACAAAAAACAGGTTCTGACCAGGCAACTGTGCATAAAATTTTATGACATGATCTTTTTTTTTTTTGTTTACTCTTCTCCTTCTCTACAATACTTCCTGAGTAACCCATGTGTATTTTCATATATATATTATGAAATGTTTGTGTAATAAAACATTTGCCTGCAAAAAAATAGTTGCCATGACTTTGTAAATCAAGTAAATTTATTTTTTATTTTATTCCTTATGAAAGACAAATTGAAAGACAAATTGGAGTGTTTCTTCAGTCATTATCTTATATTTGATTTATTCCTTATGACAACAAAAAATATCGAAAAACAAAAAACTTCAGCTACTCAAATCACCTTATTACTTAATGGTGCTACAATTATAATAAGAGGAAAATTATAGTTCAATATCAGTGAATATTGATATACACCTGTTATTATTTTTGGCAAGGCCAAAGATGATATTAAAGAATGATAATAAAAATACATGAAAAAATTTTTGACTTGACAAAATAACAATACTTATACTTACGATGAAAATTCAAAGACATCAAAAACAAATTTTTCCATTTTTATTCCATTTGGTTTCTCTGGATTGACCGACTGATTATTATCATCAACAAAAGGAATTTTTTTTTTCGCAATGTGATGTTTAAGATTTACTTCATGCTCACTGGAATTAAAGTATCATTAGAAAATTAGTCAACTTTATGAGCTTGGTAATTCACACTAATAAAACAAAATTAACATCCTCTTTTTAAGATTTCATATTCTAAATTTGATTTTTTTTTATGTTGTAATTTACAATAGAGTCATAGGAAACATGCCTTTATAGGATTTCATTTCCTTAATAATATCATTGCTTTCCAAAAACTGAATGCTAGATGGAAAAAATGCAACATTTACTGATCAGGGGCAGTTAAGTGACAGGCACAATGCACTGGATCTTGGAGGATCTCTAAAAAGCCCACACACTTGTTAATTGAATTCCTAAATGTGAATGTGTATCGTAATACTCAGTAATTTTTCGTTTGTTGAAAACAATGAAGATTTGATTATTGAACCCACAATCAAGCTGATAACTAGATTTTTAAGTTTTATTATTTCAATATAAAGAGTTTTTATTTGTAGCACCAGGATCCTTAAGTAGATAGGAGATCGTTCTTACTGGGTTTTCAATCCTTCTGGAATATCCTGAAAAGAATTAATATTCCAGAAGGGTTAAGCTAATCCCAAAAACTGTAAAATGGGAACTAAACCTTCTTTTTCACCTCTGAATCAATTACTACAGTTTCAATAAATAATTTTATAATCTAAAACTATGAAATTCCCCAAGTAAAACCTTCTCAGCAAAATTGAAAATAATCTGATATTCGTTTTAATGTTATACCATTTTATATCATATCTAAAGATCCTCAAAAATGGCATAACATTGAAATGACTGTTGAACAAGGCAATATTTTTTCCCATTTCAAATTCAGTTTCATTTTAAAATAAACAATTTAATATATTTACTTGGCCACATTTCTGAGAAAATCCAATGTAAAGAAATGGTTACAGATATTTCCAGCATTAAAGGATAATCTTCCATCTGAATTTCGTTTCTGTGCAGTTTTTAACGAAATCTCACTATATTCAACAACTTTAAATTTACCATCTACTTTACATACAACACCAACAGCTTCAGTTGGAAAGGCCTTTTCAACAACCTAAAAGTAAATTTAAAAAAATAGAATAAAGAACTGTAAATAATATGATAAAACTTGTACATAAAATAGCATCACAAAGTTAACAACAAAACAGTTTAAACCTTAACATTCTGTTTGGTTTTTTTTTTCGTTTTTTTTTTTGCAACTAGTTAACAAAAGCTTAAAAAAAGTTAAAGTTTCCAAGCATGTACCATTCGTGATTGTGTTTGATGGGTATTTCTATCAAGTGGGTAGAGTGGAGCACAATTTTATCAGAAATATGAGAAGAAATTATTTCATTTTCAAAATAATTTAAATATATCTGACATAATAGGAGGAATAGGTTATCCATAGGAACATCCTGTACCTGAAAACATAAATTCTCATTAAAGATTAAATGAGTGTTATAAAACACTTCAAAATAAGAATCAAGCTAGGATGTAATCTTTACCCAACATTTGTGAACTAGTTGCATACAGTCGAAACCCGTTAATACGAAATCATCGGGACCATAAATTTTTTTCGTATTAACCAGAATTCATATTATCCATCAACTCTGATAACTTTCGAAATAAGCATAGAAAAATTATTGTTATAAAATATGTACATTTTTATTCCGTTCCTTCAGTAAAAAACCCTGTTATTTTGGTCTGTCTACATGACATTACTAAATTTCTGCTTAAAACATTATTTACTTTTTAGTATAACGTAAATAAATCTGGAGAACCATTTTTCCTATATAAAATAAATGATTTGAGATTGTTGATCACAGTAATCATACGCTGTGTTGACGGAGCAGAGTGCTGAATTTGCCCGGGATCATCATCACTTTCATCACTTTTGACTCCGCCATCTTGGTTTCTATCTAGACACTGTTGAACGATCTCATCATCAGGAAAAAAGTAAACTTACTTGTTGAAACCATTTCAGCAATGCCTCTTCCATTTCCTCATGTGTTGCTGTTCACATCCGTTTCCTTTTAAGTGTCACACTTGTCTCTACTTGCAGTCTTATTTTTTCAGCGTTTTTTATTAGAGTTGACAAAGTTGACAGAGGAATTTCAAATTCTTTAACAATCTGCCCTTTTTTGCATTTGGTTTTTCAACGGCATCTAGAATTTTTAATTTCACTTCTAGCGAAAAATCCTTTAGTTTCTTTTTCCTTACGTCGGAAATGGTGTAGCAGTTGCGTAGTAGTACGTAGTGTAGTCTGTAGTAGAAGACTGATTGATTCCTGTTTAAAATTGCCACGTGATTCAATTTCTTTTGAAACAAGTGCGCTCTCATACAGAACCAATCAGATTCACGTTAGTGAACACCACGTGATTAGTGGTGTTCATCACGCCTGAAAGAACATGTGATTCTTTAGAAGTCAATTGTAATAGATAACCAGAAAACATTTAATTTTTATTTTAGAAAATTGCATATTTCAAAAACTTATTAGAATTTTTATTCTGATCACTATTTTCTCATTAAATTTCCAAAATTTTCCTTCGTATTAACCGGACTTTAATTAAAAATCGTTTGTATTAAGAGGATGAATTTACATGTAAATATCATTCACGGGGACGGGCCAGCAAAATTTTTTGTATTAACCAAGTTTTCATATTAACCGAGTTCGTATTAACGGGTTTCGACTGTATTTCGATGAATCTCATTGAAAAAGCCCTTAAGGGTACTCACTGGTGAAAAAAATCTTTTTCCATGTTTTTACTTAAAATATTTATAAGTAAATATTTTTATTGAATAAGACATTAAAAAAGAAGGATTTTAATATAAAGCAGCTAAAATTCTGTCCATTAATTTCCAGGAAATAAAAGATTAAGTCAAAAATATTATCGTCTGCAAGAGAAAGAATTCTAGCTGAAGGAATCATGCAATTGGAAATGTTTTAGTGTCAAATCAGGCTGTATACTATGTTCTTGGATAAGACAGAAAGCTTTTTTAAACATTAACAAATAATTTTTTAATGGGAACATTCTGAAGTTGACACTAGCATTAACCAAATACTCCGAAAATATTAATTTTTTTTTTTTTTTTGCCAAAAACATATTTATCTACATTTGGAAAAAAGCTCTCAGTCATATCCAAGAACACAGAACGTTCTCCATTTTTTATATAAACGGCACACAGAAATAAAAAAAATTCAATTCCATGCATAATTTTTTGTGTAATGCAGCTTCTTGTGTAGATCAGTGAGGTAAAAAATGAAACTGAGAAAACGAGTTTAAAGATTCAAGATCCTTTCTTTCACAATGTAACGATCAAATCAAAAAATGAAATTTAACCATTAAAACCTTAAAAATATCTCTAAAAACATTTATTTCATGAAATTCACATATGAAAATGTAAGAAAATGCAAAAAAACAAAAACTGATCAAAGAGATCATCATTTTTTCACCGGTGACTCCCCTTAAATAAATAATCTTTATCAAGCCAATGGAGATTTGTGATATTATTTGTACAAAATACATTACAAGCTTTACAGATTTTTTTTTGCACCTAGAGTTAATGCTAGCAACTTTATAACCATAGCTTCTTTCTTCCAGTAATTTTCTTGTTTTATTCTCAATATTTTTAATGGTGCAAATGACATGAAAGCTCAAATCAAGAAGCTACATATTGATTACTTTTCTTTTCTAATAAAATTGAAAATTATGATAAAATTTATGATAATTACAACAACTGTGATTCATTTCAATATCTCTTTTATGCTTGCATCAACATTTAACTTACCTTTGCACCACATTCTGCTCCTTTACTTATGCAGTAACCAATAAAGACAGGATCTGCCATCTTTACCAAAATATTGTCTACACAATAAACATGGAGATAGCGGACCCCTCTTTTTTCCATATCTTGCAAAATCTTTTGTTCAGAAAGAGCACGATATAAACCACCATTACCATCTGAAATTTGAAAATTTATAATCAAATAAATAAGCTTTAAGAAATCATTATATCAATGCAAAATACAATTTAGCTACTACCGGGTGTACCAAAAATGAGCGACGATTTGAAAAATCAATTAGTGAAAAACGGAAGGTGATAGAAATGTATGGTTTCCCATGTTCTGCTTAGGAAACCAGAGAATTTATTCACCGAAAATCACCCATATGTGTGGATTTCCAGTTTCGTGCACACTTTTGGCCAAATTTTCCTGATTTCCACCGAAAACCACCCAAGTTTCAAAATTAGTTACAAAATTCATCAACACAAGGCACTGCTATTATCTATGCATTCCATCCCGCCAGCTCGGCATTCTATACCTTGCTCAGCATTCAACTAGCGTGCTTCGAAAATGGTTTATTCATTGGAATAGCGGATATTTCTTGTGCAAATGATGGTTTAGAAAACACTGTTTTATAGTTTTTCCCCATCAGCAGAACCATCTGTTGACAAACTTTGTAATTATTGAAACTTGATGTAAATAAATTCCCTAAGCAGAATGCAGCAAACCGTACATTTCTATCTTTTTCTGTTATCGTTAATTGATTTTTCAATTTTTGGGACAATTCGGTATATACAGGGTGTATCTGAAACCCTGTCACAAATTTTTAGAGCAAGTACATCCATGGTTAGTACTCACATGTGAGCACATGTTACGATGTTGACTGCGTAACTCGGAAACTACTCGTTGAAATTCGATCAAATTTTTACCGTATACAAAATTCTATGTACTCTATTATTCTCCCAAACTTCATTATGCTATATGTAATGGAACGTGAGTTATTAACTTGTTGATCTTAGTGGCGGCATTTTTATTTGTGTTCATATTCATATCTCGGTTATCATTCAAATTCGAACCCATGTTCATATGAACTTTTTTGCTTAGAATCATCCATATTACCTCCTCTAAAAGATTGTGACAGGGTTTCAGATACACCCTGTAGGTTCATGTTTGAGTAGCAATTTGCACTTTGGAGCAAATTCTTTTTAAAAAAAACTGATAATTTGAAAAAGCATAACCTTAATCGTCTGTATTATGATTTTTAAATATTTCATTAAGATACATACAACAGAGACAATTCCGAAATCTGCTCATTTAAACTATTTTTTGTCTGTTTTCTTCCAATTATAAGAGGTTATTGAAAAGGTTTCTTTAAAATTCTCATTAGGGGAACAATTAAATGTTTGTTACCAGATAAGATATAAATATTTTGGTTGTTCGTTTACTTTTGTGGGGGGGGGGGGGACTTCATATGTACAGGCTTCTATTTTAGGTCCTCAATTTAACTTGTTGTCTAAGGGAAAGTTTGAGTTAAAGTGAACCTTTAGTCAAAAAAATGTTTTTGATATTTTATATATCTAAGTCTAAAAACACTAGTCCACATGGAAAAAAATTCAATATCTACCTTTATTTATTAATAAATAACATTTTTAGACAAAAAATTATAGCCCTTGGAGGCCGCCATCTTTCCCCGAATGCGCAAAGGAACACGGGAATTATGTGACGTCAGGTATGGCCTGCGTAAAATAAAGGCCAACTATAGATGAGAACGCGCAGCTGCAACAGGCGATCCAGCTTTAAGAAATAACTGGTTTACTGCATTGCTTATGGCTGTAATAATAGGTCTACAAAAAACAAAACTTGCAGCTGGCATAAGTTGCAGCTAAAAAATCAACAACTGTTGAAGCAATGGTTGCATAATATTAACAGGAAAATAGTCAGGATGTGTTCGGATCATTTTACTGAATCCTATTATGAGAGAGATTTCAAGGGAGAATTGTTAAGGGCCGCAAGAAGCAAAGAAGGCCGCCGTTCTCATCTCCTGAAGCCGGACGCGATACCGATGGTTTTAGTTCATCGGCAACCTGAAAAAACACCAAGGAGAATACTATCCAAACAGCTCCAGAAATACAAAGACCGATTTGAAGTAAGTTTAAAATTCAAAATGAAATGTCAGTATTTCTTAAATACATTACGGTAAAAGGAACGAGGTTAAAATACATCGCCGAACTTGATCACATTAGGTTTAACAAGCGAATGATAAAATAGATTACTGTTAACCTTTATCCAGTTGGTGATATTAATTAATTTTTACAAAAACAGAAAAAAAAAAACCTGTAAGTAATTCTTAATATTTATAATCCATTGAACATTGACTATGGTTACTGTAAAACTAAAGGTGACATAAAAACTAGAATGTAAACGGTTTCACTGGTTTAACTTCCATTTCTCCCTCCCGCTGCTTCTGCTCAACCTCGTTAAAGCTGGATAGCCTGCTACAGCTGCGCGTTCTCATCTATAGTTGGCCTTGTTTTGCGCAGGCCATACCTGATGTCACATAATTCCCGTGTTCCTTTGCGAATTCGGGGAAAGATGGCAGCCCTCCATGGGCTATAATTTTTTGTTTAAAAAAGGTAGATATTAAATTTTCTCCATGCAGACTAGTGTTTTTAGACTTAGATATATAAAATATCAAAAAAATATTTTTGACTAAATGTTCACTTTAACTGACTCAAAATTAAAAAGAAGATAATAAAACTGAAAAAAATTCTTCAAGCTTATTATAATTATAAAGTAGAAAAAAAGGAAGAAAAATTCCATGACCTGGTCTCAAACAGGGATCATGACCATTACTGTTGTTGCTCTAACGCTCTGTATACTGTTGATGAGCAGTGACACTGAATGTCGTAATCCATTGTTTGAGTCCAGGTTGCAGAATTTTCCTTTCATTTTGTACTTTTAATTACGACTCCATAAAGACAAACACATGTAGTTACTATCCAAACAATGAGGCATTCCAAAATTGTTCCCTAGGATAGAAAAAATACTGGCACCAGTATTCATGAAGTGGAAGGGATTAGTTTGTTAGATATGTGAATTTTTATCTAAAAAGTTCTTAGATTTCCTGGAAGAACTTGCACATTTAATTCTTAAATCAAAATAGTAAATAAATGACTAATTTTTCATGTAATTTTTTTTTTTTTGAATTCAAGGATGGTCTTTGTTAGTTGATGTCATGATTCTATTTTATAATATGTCCCCAAGAAGTTTTGTGCATTCGGTTGTGAAACAACCAGTTGGAAATCAACACTTAGATGGAAAAAATTTGCCACAAGAAGTGAAATTGAAAGAGAAGTATTTCTGCAGAAACCATACAATTTCTCTGCTGAGAATTTCTATGAATTGCCTTCTGTTTCTGTTATAACGATTTAATGTCACAGAGTTTACTCTAACTTAAAAATAAACTGTTTTCTTCATTTAGGAGATTTTTCACCAGTACAAAACACAAAACGTTACTGGTGATCAAGGAATAATTAATGCAGCAGCTTTCCATTGCCTTCTGTATGGTTAGTAAGGAACAAACACAAACATCCAGGCCACATCGGGATTCAAACCCATGAAGTTTGTGCATTCGAGGATCCATTGAGTCTTGGGGCAGTCACTGAGCCGGCATACTCTAACTTACATGTACGTCAAAATTAGGGGAAAATAAAAATCTAATACAAAATGATGAAGTTCACACTATTATAAAAATATTTTGATTTTTTTTAATAAACAAAAGATGACTAAGGTATCTTACCTGGAGCTCGTGCAACCTTGTGTGCTTTTTCTAAAATAATTTTCCCTTTAAAGGTAAAACATGGTAACATTTGTTGTTCAAACACCACAAGATTTTCTTTTTGCAAACCAAAATATCCATGTTTTGCAAAGAATTCTAAAGTTGGTTCTTTTGTATGCTCACTGGTCATCACATACCTATAAATGTAGGTTTTAAATTACTCTCCATGATTTCCCTAACATAATAAAGAGGGCCATTCCAAAAGTTCGTGGACTGTCAACACTGCATTAATTCTCTGAAAGCGATTTCATCCATGAAGATATCCTATAGTGTTCTTTGTTTATGTGAGTGAGCCAATACGCAGTTGTCATTTTTATTATTATTATTATTTTTTTGCTTTAAAAGGTGCGCTACAGTGTGTATTAAAATGGTAGATGAGAAGGATGTAGGTACATCAATAATAACCAGATAGAGTAATTATCACTGACGAGTCTTTGAAAAGACATTATGATCCAGAATCAAGTACATTTAAAGAGAGCAATTTGCGAAAAAAAGACCTGAACTGCTTCACGAAGAATGGTTTCTTTCAGGATAATACAAGTCCGCTACCTTACACAGACTCTCAGAAAACAGTCTGCAACAAGTATTTGAGAAGCTAGTGCATCGTTGGATATAATGTATGGAGAGTGAAAGTCGCTATTTCGAAAAAGAAAGCCATACCAAACCTCCTGCCAACTCTAAATACAAATAGTCATCCCAGTCCACAAACTTTCGAAACAACTCTCTTCCATAACCAATGCCCAAACACTGCACAACATTGGCAATTAAATGAAGCAAGATGGACAATAATGAAGTAAATACAATGCCAAATTGGAATAATATAGATGTCTAGTGTCAAAAGTAAGCTGATGCACAGGTGGCTCCTGTATCAGCTTCAGTTTATGTCTTCTAAAATTAATATCAGCTTCAAATAATGATCTTTCACTGGCTTACATCATTTTGGGGATACATTATGAAATTACTTTATGATCCAAATTATAATTTAGAGCTAATGAAAATTTGGTATCAACAATCAAAATAAAAAAATAAATTATTAATTCAATCAAAAATTTACTTCAGACAGATCTAATATTTTAGCTAAATAACAGTCCAATTTGCCACCTATTTCTGATCTGATTAGCAGTTTTAAGAATGTCGTAATCTCCATTATTAACTAGTATCATGGTAACTGGCGGTAAAAGAAAGGACTAAAAAGTGATACAGTAAAACTATTTTACTATCCTGATGCATTCTGCCATCATCAGAGGTGATATTCTATAAAGGGAAAATTGACATGACAACAAAATAAATGGATACAGATCGTAATAGTACAGTGTCCACCAATCATGAGGGATTGGTGTCTCATCACTGATTGGTGGATATGCCTTGGACTTACCAGAGATTGTTCATGATGCCATCTTGTTTGGTAGGCCTGTCGAAGTCACTGATGAAATTAATGATGAGATCTGGTGATTTAGTAATTTGGCACAGTTCTTCCAGAGATGTTTCTTGATCTCAATCTCTTCATGGATCAGGATCTTCTCCTTCACTTAACCTTTCCACAGAATGTTCATGATTTGTTCATATTGAGTAGTCGGAGTTTATTCTTGGTCAAATGCTCGGCAAAAGCAGAATTCCCATCATTACTGCTCCAGGATCAATAGTATTCACAGAAACGCTTGTAGAATATGCAGGTTGTAGATCCAACGTAATGAGCTCCACCTACAACTTGCTCATTCTACGAGCATTTCTGTGAATACTGATGATCCTGGATCCGTATGATGGGAAGTCCACCTTCACACAGCATTAACCAAGAATAAACACCACCTACTCATTATTGACAAATGTATGAACATTCTTTGGAAAAGTAAAGAGAAGGAGAAGTTCCAATGAAGAGAATGAGATCAAGAAACATCTCTGGGAGAACTGTGCCAAATTACTAAATATCGTAAAAAAAACCTTGAATAAAGGCTGGGTATTCAAATAAACGCTGGTCTCGATTAAAGATCGGGTGATGTTTTAAAAAACAGATTAAATGCAAATCTCAAATAAAAGTCGGGTCTCGAGTAATCGCCGGGGGGGGGGGGGGGGCCGGGCCCATTGTGACAAACAGATGCCCGGGCCTCTATTCAAGGTTTTACGGTAACCAGATCTCTTTCGAGAAAGATGACATCATTAATTTCATCAGCAACTTTGACAGGGCTATCAGACCAGATGCCATCACGAACTACCTTGAGTAAGTCTGATTCCAATGCATATCCACCAATCGGTGATGAGACACCACTCCATGATTGGTGGACACTATACTATTGTGGTCTAAATCCATATATTTTGTTGCCAAGTCAATTTTCCCTTCATAGACTATTGCCTCCGATGATGATGATGATGCAATGGCAAAATTCATCAGGCTAATAAATTTGTTTTACCCTATCACTTTTGGGCCCTTTCTTTTACCATTAAAAAATGTGTCAGAATATTCTCCAAATTGCTTTCACTTTAGAATCCTTTTTCTTTCTTCTTCAGAATCATACTCCAAAAATGATAGGCTAAAATACTCTACAAAAAAACAGAAAACACAAAATGAAAATGCACAAAGTAAAAATAATAATGTTTCATTCCCTTTCATTATCTATAAAAAATTCACATATAAAAATATTTTAGATTTTTTCTTTGAAAGAGTTAACGCTCTTCTTAGATAGATTTTAAATTTGCTTCATATGTCCATCTTTACTTGTTATATTAAGCTTTACTGCCGAAACTTAAAAATTATTTTCCTTAGTGAAAATTAATTAATTACATTTGCCACTTTTTCAATGATATTAAAGAGGAATCCCATATTTAGTAAACTAATATATACAAAAAGAATAACATAAAATTTTCAACATACCATGGGATGTGTCCAGTTCTACCTGTAGATTTGAATGCTAATTCTTGCAATCGCTGAATTCTCTCTGCTTGTAGCTGATAAAGGGTTTTGTGAGAAGGCAGTGATACATCATACATTCCTTTTGGATAAGAAACACCTAAACGAGTACCTTGGCCCCCAGCAAGTAATAATACTCCAACACGTCCACAGGCTATCTGATACAAACCTAAAGAATTTAAATATAGAGAAAGCATTTATAATTTTATCTTTTAACTCAAACATTGAATTTTAAAAACTCTCTTAATTTAATAATTGATAAAACAATAGACCAGAAAAGCATAAAATATTAAAAATCATATTCATTTCAGAATTATTGAATAAATTTAAGTTATCTAAAATTGAATTACAGGGGAGGATCTGAACTTATTTTAGTTTTATCACTTATTTTAGAGTACACAGTACTACTAAAGATAAGTGAAATGAATAAAATCAACGCATTGTGTTGTCCAGGCCTTTATTTACTTGCCATTAATTTTCATAAAAATCCCTTTTGACTTATACAGCATGTCTCAAACCTTTACGGTGAAAATTCTACCATATAGAGGACTATAAACTAAGTACACATATTTTGAGATAGGGAACCAATGGTTGGAAATGCATATTTCAGTCACCGTAAGACCTTGAACAAGTAATAAGTGTGAGGAACATCTGTTGTAAGCTGCTTTTGTTTTCAAAGCAAACACTTTATCCATCATGGGCAAGTTGGCAGGTACTTATTGATGATGATATTCAATATGTCTCCTCAAAGTTTACTGTACGAACAATCTTTTGTATGTAGCCTCAATGACCCAGGTCTGTCATAGGTTCTTATCCACAGTACGAAATGTCTTACAATTTGGATGACACCTATTGTTAATCTTTTCTCTGTAAATCCGTTTGGCTTTCCAGGCACTGGATACATTAAATGCAAGTTCCTGTATTGTGTAATGCTCCATCTTTGATAAGAAGGCATAAACTGTAAAAAGAAACAAACGTCCCTGTGGAAACAAAACAGGCAATTGTCTTACCAGTCTAGCCCACCAAGTGTCAATGTAGCAGGCAGTTGTTTGTTCTGAAATTGAAAACAGCTTACAAAAATATTCCTAAAGATGTCATGGTACTTGAAATATGTACTTCTGGCCATTGGTTCCTCATCTCAAAATACTCTACCATTAATTGCTTAGCAAATTTCCGTATCCCTGTTGATGAACTAATTCCTCCAAATGCAAGTCCAATTTAGCCAAATCAGTACTGTACAAATTGGCTAGATATCCAACCAAATTTTGCCGTACACTCCCAATGCAATGCTTCACATTGCTAATCTCAGCTATCTGCTTGATACAGAAAATTTCTAAAGTGCTAAACAATACAATGTGTTTTCCATTCAGGAATTCAATCACACACTGCTGCTTCAAATGCATGTTGATGCCACCCATCATTTTGGCACATTAAACAACAAAGGGATTTGGTGAAAATCTAATGAAACTTGAAGTGGATGGACAACAAGTTTAAAAATATTGACTTAGTCTATCCAGAATTTGTTTTTAGTCACATTTGTGGAATAAAAAATGGGCAGTATTAAGTTTCAGAGTGCCCTTGTATTGATCGTAAATAATGTTTTAAATAAATTACTTATACATTAACCAAAAATTAAAAGGCTGAGATAAGAACAATTTGTCACTTAGTTATATGATAAAAATGAATTAAATAAAATTAATTTTAAAAAGTAACTAATATTTATCATATGTATTAGGGTTGTGTGATAAGTAAGTGAACTGAGCCTCTGGTTCCACAGTGATTAAAGTCCACTTATTTATCAAACAACCCTTACACAATTAAATAGCTTTAAACTGATTTTGTGAATTCAATTTAGAATCATTAATTCATGTTTACTTATTAACTTATAGAAGAAAATTAGCAATTCCACACAATGAATTGTACTCCCATGAAAAAGAAATGTAGAAAAACACGACAGATATTTCCAACAAAAAAAAAAAAGAAGACATACCCTGGCTGCATTATTATCCTCACAATAAATAAAATCAATATTTTTCAGAAATGATATAATTTTATATTATTCACCATTCATGTACTGAGACAAGCAGTTCTTGCCAGAAAAAAATATATTCCAATTTTCGCTATTTTGAGCATCACATTGCATCATTTTGAA
The DNA here is from genome assembly GCA_023313115.1 of Rhysida immarginata. Taxonomy (NCBI): domain Eukaryota; kingdom Metazoa; phylum Arthropoda; class Chilopoda; order Scolopendromorpha; family Scolopendridae; genus Rhysida; species Rhysida immarginata. The sequence continues at coordinate 1,722,795 of JAHWFO010037920.1, read as the reverse complement.
CAAATACAATGTTACACAAGTCATTCGGTAAGTAGTGTTGGTTTAAGAATTTAAAATAAGTATTTTCAGTTATTCATGTCCAAATGTGTTGCTCATTTTCAGGGCATTTCATTCGCATCGACCCAATACATGTATAGAAGGAGAAATGATTAGTCTTTTGAAACAATTGGATGATTCAGAAACAGAAATCTTACACAAAACGAGCAGTGCATATGGTTTTGGTCCACCTCTTGCCTGAATGCACAGCTTGTATACTGTATTAAGGATTTCTGTAAAAAAACTTTTTATTTTAATCTGCATAGATTGAGTATTTTATTCCTGCAGTCATCCTGAATATTTAGATACTTATTGTAATGTATGACCAGTCTGTGGATTCCCTTGACATATCCCTTCATTTCAGGTACAGTATAACCCTGATAATACGAACTCGTTGGGGGCCAACAAATTTTTTTGTATTATCCGGGTTTCATATTATCCAGTAACAATAGAAACAAGTCATAAGTCATGAATATTTACAGTAAATAAACTGCTTTTACTATATATAACTATATTTATTCATCCAAAAATTACAATTTATGAAAATAGTTCTCTATTTGCGACTGCTTAAATCGTTACTGCAAACGCTTATCAATTTTTTCATTCAAAGAAAAAGCATTAAAATCATTGTCGCTGATATCTTCTTTCGTCATTAGGCAAGTTTTTATTGTATCCAAAGCTTCCTTTATATTTAGCTTCTCTCTTGCATGTTCGCGAAACAAAATTTCTTGATCAAAAATGGAGTCTCATATTTGCAAAAGTGTAGCTTGTGGGATATTTGCTGCTCTACACTGTTTATCCAATCATAGTTGACTGTTAAAATCGTTCTTTAGTAAGAAATTTTCATTTATTTTGCAAATTTTTTTTCGTATTAACCGGGTTTTTCGAAAAAACAGTTCGTATTAAGAGGGTAATTTCTCAAGGAAAGTAAACAAACGGGACCGAGACCAAAAATAATTTCGTATTAAGCGGGTTTTCGTATTAACAGAGTTCATATTATCAGAGTTATACTGTATATGCAGAAATAATTTCATGGCTTATGACATGAGAAACGTGTGTAAGTTTTTTCATGCATTTTCTCAATTGGGTGATGCCGATTCTATATGATGAATTCAATGACACAACAGATGATGTCTGGCTTGATCAACAAACCAGAAATTTCCTTCATTTGTTTGATGACAACCTCACATGCTAATGCAGTTTTGCATTGAATCACGACATACACATGACAAGGATTTTCAACTTCCTTATTCCTTTTAAACATACACACAGAAGCAATACAAATGATCACAAAAAAGATGAAACCCACACAGCATACAACAAATTTGAACAGACTGGCTCAGATCGAATGACCTGTGTGAATGTGATGGACAAACAGGTATACCTTCCTAACGACCTTCATAAATGTTCTGAGAAAGTCTCATATGCTTCTCAATCTGCTTCTTGCAATTGGAACCATTGGGAATTTCTGTATTTTCTCTCTGTTTTGTGGAAACCATCTGTTTTAAATTTGTAAATAAAAGAAAAATGCTTTGGCTGTATATTGTTTCTTGTGTATCTGAATGTAATTACACATAATTACACTTCTATGATACCAAACTTGGATATTATTACTTTGATGTTCTTGCTCTTGGAAACAAACTGGAAACAAATCTGCAAACAATTTCTTAGCAAGAATTTCGTCAATTTCTCCCTAGTACTAAGGTAATATACAGGTCTGTCTTTTCTTTATCAATAAATTCTGTTTTATAAAAACACTTGTTCATGACTTTCAGTATGACCCTCATAAGTTAGTGAATTTTGAAATCATAACTCCAAATTCTTTTATTTTAAGCATAATATTAAGTCTTCTCTCTATAGGCTGTATCAATACATTTGAGACAAATATCAGGGGATGATTCCTCAGATCAAAACAAGAAACAACGTTCCTATGAACTCACTACAAAATGTTCTTAGTGAGTTACATGCATATGTTCCAAAAGCTTCAGCAGACTTCAGATTGGATGAAACTTTTTCAGGACGATGGATCAGGTGTCGAGGTCCAATACATTGGCCAACACGTCTCCTGGCCTTAATTCACTGGACTTTTAACTGTGGGGATGAAAAGTGTGGTGTATGGTCTCCGGTTAATGACATCAATGATCTGGAAGACCATATCAATATGCCTGCGTAGCTGTTCTACAGGACCCAGATATCTTCAACTGGCATTGGCACGCATACAATAGTGTTGGAAGACGCGTATCGACATTATCGTATCGTGTGATACTATACCACGATATTTCAATAAAATTTTGATAAATGATATATCGACAGATTCGATATTCAAGATGATGACCATGGAGTGAAATAATATCTGAGGGGAAAAAAGTTTTAGGCAAATATTAATTTGAAAAATTAATGCTTTTAAAGCTAAAGTCACAGTAGACCGACGTGTTTCATTTTTCAAGTGCTATAGCTGAACTGATGGAATTAATGTCATCCATATCAGCTATTATCCCAGAAAGATATCTACAATCAGAAACGTCGAGCATTTGGAAGTTTCAAGACAAATTGCTCCAGTCACTATACAGCATCTCCTGTGATGTTGCCGTCACACGTGATTCAGTAACAACAGTCTGTTGAACCTATATTCATAGGGACATTCTTTCTTGTTTTGATCCCGGGGTCACCCCCCTCCCCGACATTTGTTATAAATGTAAATATACACCGTATAACTTGAACTTCTTAAGATTTTTTCCTTCCCTTCCCCCACCCCTTTATCGCATTATATGAGATTCCAGAAGTGTTAGAATGATAAACCAAGATAAATTTTTTACACTAGAAAGTTGATAATTAAAAAGTTGAAAGGTGATAAAATACTCCTTTAAAAAATTAGGATTGCATTTTAAAACATGTACATATTTATTTATGTACATAGATGTCAATTCTTATATTAATGCCTAATAATGGAAAGCTAAACTATTTCACATTAAAGAAAAAACATAAACCTCTTAAAATTCCTTAATCGAATATTTCAGAATGTACTTTATAATTGGCATCCCACAAAATAACTATTTGAATTCCAAGAACTTGGCTTGTCAATGTTCATTAGCAATTTAGAATATGAATAAGCCATATATCATCATAACAGTTCATCTTAAAATACGAGTTAGAAAACTTTCTCAAATAAGCAATTATCCCTGATTGTTTTAAGCATTAAAAATAGAATGTGATTTCAGTTATTCACATTTTCCTGTTAAAAAGTCAATTTCTCCCCATTTCTAATCACAATTAATAAATATCAAAGTGCATGTACAAATGATAACATTAACATCTTTTATATGTAAGAAAAAAAAATTAATGAAGAGTTCAAATTTGCTGTCCTATTTTTTCCTCATTATGGAATAAAAGTCATTTTTAAGGTTGATTGAATCAATAGCAAGGTTGGTGATGAATATATTAGAATTCATTAATTGTCACTGGTTTATTACAGGAAACAAGAAAATTCATGTCAAGGTTAACATAGACATTTAATTAACGGCTAATCACAATATTGAGAGAAGAAAAAAATTACACATGTTTCAGGTGAAATCAATTTTAAAATGAATCATATGATCAGATCATTATTTATGAATGCAAAAAAATAATTTTTAAAAAATAAATAAATGCTTGATCATAATAAGATTTAGTAATAAAAATATTATCATAGAAAAAATTATGAAAAACACTCAAAAAATAACCCTAAAACAAATGACAGACTTAAATCAGATCTATAGTTTAATGGAAGTTATAATCACCGTTTTTTTTTTTTTTTTTTATATAACGTGAGAGGGGGAAGAAGAAAAAAATAAAGAGGGGAATGAAAACAGGTCAGAGGTAGACCACCTCGAAAATTAAACCATATGGGTATACCCATCGTTTACTTGATCTCTTTGAAGTAACAAAAACAAAGTCCATTTTTACTCTTTGCTTTGATAGTGTTACATATAATTAATTTAAAGTATCTTTTGAAGATACATTTGTTATTTTTGATTATTATTATTATTATTATTATTATTATTATTATTATTATTATTAAAACTGCTCATTGTTTTAACTAATCTGAACAAGTGAACGAATTTAAGAAGAAAAAAGAAATTAATATCCATTCGAAGAGTTTTACAAAAAAAAAAATGTTTCATAACAACATTATAAATTATCAAATATTTTTTATGCTTTCTAGCAATTTAAAGGCTAACTACCTTAAAACAGCTATTAAAATAAACCAGAAATATATTTACAGAATTTAATTTAAAATTATATTTAATTTTTTTATCAAATATATAACAGGAAAAAATCTAGATAATTAGCAAATGTCAGATCCTGACCTTCTTTTTCGTAAGTTTGTAACTTTTCCTCAGAGGTTCGGGTAACACTTCCGCACAGTTCAGATGGGAGCGGCTGAAGACGGTCATCCAGCTTCTCATCATCCTCGTTAGTTTCTGCAGTACTTAGTTGATAATAACTTGTAACTTCTTCTAAATTTATATTCTTCAAGTCACTATAGAGCTCTTCTTTTTCAGTACTATTAAGTCCATCCCAAAATTTCAAAAGGTGCTCTTGACCATACTTTGCCAAGTGCTGATGAAGTGCTGTTACGTCCATAATGTAATCTAAACAGATGTAATCAAAGTTAAAGGAAGAATTTTTTTTTCTCCAAAATTCATAAAATCAAAATATCAAAAAACTTTTACTTGGAATATTATTGCTTTTCTACTATTTAAAAGTAAAATGCAAGTTTTAAAGCTTATTTAAAAATAATGGAGGGAAAAAACAGGTATAAAAAATATATATAACAATAAAAAAAAAAAAAAAAAGAAACAGTTAATTTCACTGGAAACTACCATAAAACGGAACCGCTATGTTGAGATGCTGTGCTCCAACTAAAAATAATCTTCTGTATTCTTTCTCTTTCTATACAGTTGACCTGATAAAATTTGGCTTACCTGAATTTTTTCCCCTCCTGCTTTCCTACAGGTTGTCCTTCCTCTTTTCTCCGTTTCCTTGGAAACCAGTTAGATTGGTGGGAACAAGATTGAAAGGACAACAAGAGTTGCTGAGGTTGGAATGCAAGACAGTGAAAAGCCAGCTCACCTACTTGCACCAAAGAGCAATGACATACTAACAAGACTTACTTGCAGTTTAATGCTTAAAACTCCAGGGGATTTCGTTTTCGCCTTAAGCATTTACAGAAAACCAATAAGTTTGCGTTAGGCTCCGATTCAAGTTTTCCACTGATGTTGACGCTGGTGCAGACACTTCTATCCCTTTTCCATAAATATGAGGCATACAGCTAGCACTACACAGCTGCAATTAGTATTGTCGCTGTTTAAAAAAAGAAAAAGAGAAATAATGACGTTTATATCTCTGCTATCATGTGGTGCTATCTTTCATTTGAAGAATGATACATTTGGTGTGAGATAAACTGATTGTACGTGACAAGTTTTAAGATAAAAGAACCCGATCGTAGAAATGTGTCCATTTAAACTTTAAAAAAAAAAAAATTAGTAAAATGAAATGCTTCCTATTTTCTTTGGGGGAAAAAAACCCAACAAATGCCCAATGGGGATTTGGTTAGGAAACTTGCAATTTAACCATGCAGACTTTTTTTATGGATCAAGTTTCTGGAAACTGCTTTCAGTCTCTCACATGCATAGTAACAAAATAAATAATTACACTTATATTTTTTTTCCTTCTTATTTTTCACATTAGTTGAGGAATTATAACAATTCATATTCTTTGTAACTTTTTTGTTTTAAATTTTTAAAATTTTGTTAAAATGCTCAAATAGCAGCGACCCATTTAGATTATCTCGAGGTACTATCAGATAGCATGCTAAAAACTTTCTTTAGAGAAGAACAAAACTTCAAACTATAAATTTTGAGGATTTTTTTGCTCGCTTTTATATTTAGCCTCTGTCATTTACAATTTTTATCAAATGTTTATGTTTAAAATAAACAAACACATAATTTTTTCCCATTTATAACAATAATGCTGCTGTCTGTGCATCAAATTTTAAATGAGTCTGGAATCAAAATCTTGCTTTGCAGTCAAGCATAGTTATGCAGTTGGTTTTCTTCTCCTTTAAACAGAAATAAAATTAAAAAGAAAAAAAAAAACTTTCCTTGAAAACTGGATCGTTTAACCTAAATTCCTTCAAGATAATTTTGGATTAGTTTTAATACTGTTTCACTTTTTTGGACTAATAGTAATAACAATAGAAGCAGCAAAAACATAATTAAAAAACCAAATCCTTAAAATTTTTGGAGCTCATAATAATAAAGAAATAAAAAAAAAAAAAAAAAAGCTTTTCGCAAACTGCAAGCATAGTAACATTTACAGGTAATTTTATCATAATAAACAAAATTTAAGATAAAAACACAGAAATTGAAATTCGCGTCCTGTGATCATCACTACTCGAGTACTCGATCATATTGATATTGAGCATTTCAAACCCTCGCTAGGAAAATAGGGCTTCTATTCTATGGAAACAATCTGCTTAGAATGGAAATTTTAAAAGAAAAGCTTATTTTTAATTCTTTACAGACCACTACCGCCCTATGGATCGTGTATATTCACAGGTAATAAACGAACAGCAAAATCTGACAGAGTTTCGGCTCAGAAAAAAATCATTCAGTGCTTTCGCTCCAATTTTACAGTTTACAAATATTTGCTTACAGGTGCTTGAATCGCATATTCGAACAATTTCCTGCCACGCTATAATGTTTACATTTTTGAAAGCCGATTGTGATCCCATCACCACTTGGCCGAAGTGGGACTCATTGCCAGCATGGCAAACGAAAATTTCCTCCCCGGAATACGATCGACCGCACACTCCCCCATCCGGAAGACATTGCGCGATCCGGAACAATTTTTGGTATTCCGCTGGCCATGATATTCGCACATAAAAAATTGATCGCGTTTGGGCGTTGTAAGATGGTTAGCCACTTATTTAAATATACGTAATTATATGGTATTAGTGAATATAAATTTAATAAAGAGTCTCGCTCTTTTTCTGTATTCCTACGCAAATAGCAATATACAAACGATTTGCGCATGTGTAAAGAAAAGAAACCGAAACTGTTTTTATTCTCCCGAAATATTCGATGCAAAATTTTTTTTTTTTTTTTTTTTTTTTCATTTTTCATCAGCTGAGTAAAAAAAAACAACATATTTCCAGATTCTTTAAAATTAATTTTCTTTTCGAGGTATAAAACATTTTGAAGTTAAATTGTTATTTATTAATACATGTAAATGGATATAAAACGGGACGGGAGACGAATATCGGTTCCCCAATAGAGGACCGCAATGGATAGGGAAGGGGAGGGGGAATTTGCCCCAGGCGCCGGGTTGTAGAGGCGCCAAAAAAATAAGTGGAAGGGGGAGACTGAATCTGAACCAGCATGGCTAGATTTGGTACATGTATTTTTGTATTTTTTTTGGTATTTTTGTATTATTATTATTATTATTATTATTATTATTATTATTATTATTATTATTATTATTTAATTTTTACTAAATAAACATTTCCTGTATATAAAAAAGAAAAAACAACTTAATTAAATTTAGTTTTTTTTTCTATTGGAAGGGGTATGTACAACCTCTGACAATTAAGTTCGGTGAATGAGTTCACACAACAAAATGCAAAACAGATAGAGCCACATTTACTTTATTGTCCTTCGAAATAATCATCCTGGAAGACAATACACTTTGGGATCGGGTGTATAAGTCCTGGAAGCTCCTTAGGGATGGCTTTAAGTTCACGTGTCACATTTGCTTGAATGTCTGGAATGTCCGCAAATTTGTGTCCCTTTAAGGTCCGTTTCAGGCGTGGGAACAAGAAAAAGTCTGCCGGTGCCAAGTCTGGTGAATAAGGTGGATGAGCTATGGATACGACCCCTTTGTTGGCCAGAAACTGTTGCACGATTACGGCAGTGTTCCTCTTTGATCCATTATCCACAGTTACGTGCGCACGCTACACCTTCAACTGAAGAAACGAGCATCTGCTAAACCATTGCACGCACAAACGTGACCTGTCTGAACTTGCTTAAACAATGACTGGGCTTGTATTCACATACATTGTTACTCGCATAAAGCTCGCACAGATTAGGGTGTGACGTCATTCACCGAACTTAATTGTCAGAGGTTGTAAAACAGATGAATGTAAAGTGATTGTATATAATTTTCGTGAAAAAGTTTTCCTTTTTATATCGATTTTTGAAATTTATTGTAGATTATTGTAAAATAATTGGTTTGTCTTTAGGCCCTTATTTTTCCATAGGGCTTCGGAATATTGGGGTACTACATTAGTGAATGTTTATTTGAAAGGATTTTTAATTTGTCCTTTTAAATCTGACGAGTGTATTATAGTGTATACTTTAAATAAATAAATTAATTAATTAAATTAATTAAATTAAAAATTATAAAAACTCTTCTTAAATTATTATTTATTATTTTTTTTTTTACTAATTATATATAATTTTTTTTTTTCGGTATTTTGAGGATTCCTACGATAATCTTTGCCAACATTATGCAAAACTCCGCTAAAATTTACAATTAGAACAATAGGATTTTTAGTTCGGTTTTAGCGTGAAAATTTTTTTGAGCTGGCCAGAATGCAATTTTGTTCAAATGTTTTTAGCATAGCAACGCCACTAGCGTGCTGGTATAAACTATAACCATGGTTATTAGAAGTTACCATGCTATAACAGATTTACAACGGAAGGAGTTGCAGCAATGAGTTGTTATAAAGGAAGGACTTTCAAATAGTGGTCATTGTGCAACCTTTGTTTCAGTCTATTTTAACTAATCTCAAATTTGTATTTATTAATTCAATGCAGAGTTGGGTATTGTAATATTTTGTGAAATGTCACGACAATTTGATTTCGTAGTTTATTAGACTGGTATGCAGACAATATGCGGAAATAAAGAGGAATAATTTTAAGACTATTACCAATCATAGCAACAAATTATTCAAATGTCTGAAAGCATGCGGAATGAAATTTGGATCTAGGCATTTAAGAAAGTTCACTTTTTTTCACCATAAACTCCCCAACAAACGCAAATTTGCACTCGTGCATACTTTTGATGAAACTGCACTTTTTTATCAAAAACCACCAACAAATGTGAATTTCCACTCTTGTGCAAACTTGGGTGCTAATTTCGATACCAAAATTTGAATTCCGATTCATATTCCGATACCTTTTTCGTGAGTTTTTTATTTTTCCAATAACAATTCTGTTCCCAATTCTCCAATTTGCAATTACTGAATTCGAAACCGGTTTTAATATTTCTCTCTTATGAAATATCCACTGCAGATCGGATCGTTCTTGAGTTTCAAGCTGCTCTAAGTCGCCTAAGTTGGTAAGAGAGCACAGCGACACCAGTAATACGCATTATTTTCCATTCCAGTAAGGGACTACTATTCAGTACTTTAAGTGGTATTAAAGTATTTCAGTAATAAAATTAATGACGGATGTAGAAGAAAAGAAAGACGAGACCAATAAAATGAAAATAAAAATGAAAATTGAATACAGAATGGTAAACTCTGAAAAAAGTTGACGTTTCGGATAGAGGCTATCCTTTGTCAAAGCAAAATACTAAATGTTAGTATTTTTTGGCATTTTTTTCTGTTGCATTTGGTATTTTCTGGAAAAAAAAATCTGGCCACGCTGATCCGAACTTGTCTGGATGATAGACATCCTAGTTGTGGCCCAGTTCAATGATTACTTTTAAAAAATGAAAAACAATTTAATAAAATAAAGATTAATATAAAAAGCTCGTAATTGAATTGATCACAGTATGATTTAGCGGAAAAACTCCGGAAAAAATATTGGAACAGAAAATTTTTCATAAACATAGTACAGATTTAATAACGCAATCACAGCTTTAATATAAGGGTCATTCTCACGAAAATGGTACAAATCATGTCCGCTACTTTTGAATTTTTTTCTGAAAATTTCAGAAATGCTACCAATTAAACATATTTTTTTATTTATTCTTCATTTAATTCTGTATAATCAGGTATTTATTGTTTTAACTTAAGTGATTTATAAATATCTTAATTTTTTTTATTTGAAGAACAAGTAGGACAAATCTTGATATCCCAACTTCAAATCAATAAGAGTTAAAACATTATTTAAGAAATTGCTTAAACACTAAAACTATGTAAATTATCAATAACATTGGATCTCTTACATAAAAATAGTTTTAACAATAAATTTCATTAAAAAAATATTTTTTTTAATAAGAAAAATTGTTGCTTAGTAATGTCCCAACATTTTATGTATATTGGAATGTCCACTATGTTACAGCCATTTCAAAAATAAAATAATAAATTAAATTAAACCTGGCAACAATTTTGAGATGAGTACAACAAGTAGTACAACTTCATGCTTAGTCAGCGATTTTGGATTCCACAGTCAACAAGCAAGATAAGACTCATTCTTTTTTTCTAATACTTAATTTGAGGTTTTTAATGTCCACTTTGTTACATTTAAATTAATGATTAAAAAAAAGTTTTTTTTCCTGAAATTGCATATAAACTAGTAAATTTAATATTATTTTTTCATTTAATATTATTTTCCTTATTATTACTTTTTTATTTTTATTAGAAAAAATTTTTTTAGACTTAATTGTCCACTCTGGGACATATCATGTTTTTGCATGAAAAATGTGAATTTTTGTTTGTGTTTTGAGATGAAAGTTTATGCTTCCCTAATGAAATAAAATCTTAATACAAACAGAATATCAAGGAATAAAAAACTATTCCTCTGCTTCGTCAGATGAATCCAATAGTGTATCTGATGATTGCCTATTAAAGAAGTGAGTGCTAAAAGCGTGAAAGCCTGCATATACATGCATCTTCATGCTTCTTGAATTTTTACAGCTGGTGGTGCTAGAAAGTTAACATACCGTGTGTCTCAAAAGTCGCGTGCCATATGAAAAGTTTAGGAATGTTGGCTTTAAGTTCACACGGTTTCGCAAGCTTATCGTTCATGTTCCAAAATGTGCACCATGCACTCGAAGACAATGTCTTACACGATCCAAACTTTCTTCTGTCACGCGTAAAAGTGTAGCTGGTGGGCTTGGGAATATCAGGGTGCCGGCGATGAAATTCGTCTGCAGCTTCTCGAGATGTTCTGTGGTGATCTCCACAAAGAAGTATCAGCTCTACACGTTGTTCCGGTGTTAGCATTATTCCTCTACTTCACTATTTCACCTACAAGATCAAAGCAACCTATTAATCCATTTGGCACGCTACTTTTCAGACACACGGTCTAAATATGTTGTCATGGCTCAAAGTGACATTGAAGAAGATGACGAAGTTAAAGTGATGAGCTTAAGGACAACAAATAACGAGCGAGAATTATTTAAAACGACTGACACATATCTCCTATGTTCATTTGATCAAATTAAAAAAAATCCTAGCAGAGCCAAAGTTAAAACTATTAGGTGGACGTTTATAATATAAATTTCCATATGCTGTTGATATTTTCCAAAAAGCTTGACATATGTAAAAAGTAAACTTAATACAAAATTTATGAAAGTAGAATGTTGTTTGTCTGTTATTCTTTCATAAATTTACAGATTAATCCTCTCTACAGCAGTTGTGTCTACTCTGTTACAAATATGTCCACTCTGTTACAGTAGTGTTTTTATTGTAATTTCAAATTAAAAAATCAAAAAAAATTTGAATTAAGAGTATTAACCCGTTTGGACAGATGGAATTGTACCCAGAATAGCGCAATTTTGATCTTATTTAACTCTATTTGATATGATAATCTAATTTTTGCACATACTTTTTTCAATTTTGCATTTTGAAGCATGAAAACTATCAAAAAAAATGTAAATTTACTCTTTAACATAAAATTTTCCAGCATTTATATAAAATAAATGTCCCTTTGTTTGTGTTGCACAAAATGTTTTGAAAAAAAAATGCGAATTTACATAATTTAATCCAACAAATAGATGTGTAACAGAGTGGACAAAATCTCCCATAACCAATCAAAAAACTATGAAAATCACATATTAGTACTAAGTTGATGTAATTAATTTTTACAAAACAGATAAATTCACTCTATAAGCTATTATTTAACATTAATTTAAGTTAGATTAGATAATTTTGAAAAAAAAAATTTTTGAAACATCAAATGTACCATTTTCGTGAGAATGACCCATAAAACGGCCAACTTTTGTGAACCTAATTTTCATATCATACATATATATTAGTACTTAAACTAAACTAGTGTCCGCTAGAAGTGAGAAGACGTGAGCATCAACTTTGCTTCTTCTGTGATATATACTGCGGTCACAGTATAGTCGATCCTAGACATTTCCTTCACCCCCTCCTCCTCCATTATATGGCTAAGCAAAATTAAGCTCATACAAACTAATCATGACTATTTTCGTTTCTCTTTCTACTCTAACATGTGATTTACCTTGAACAGCCTCCCCCGCAACATTGACTAAAATTACTAGGCAAACATTTTCTAAATGTTTAGAGTCGTTGCGAAAACCAATTACCTGTAATCATTGAAAGACACTAACGGTTCTTTAAATGTGTATACGAGTTTGTGTTCATTATGCTTACTTTGTTTTATAGTTGTACATTGTTGTTTTATTATCGCCATTGTGCCCTCTAAAAAGGGCTTGGCATATGCTTTTTTAATAAATAAATAAATAAATGTACGATATAGAAATGTTTTCTGTCAAAATAGCCCGTCTAAATTCTCTCTTTTCTTCTGAGCAGTAGAGGATAAGAAACATCAATGCTGCATTTGGTAATGACACTGCTACTGAACGCATGGCGAGAGAGAAACGATTTGAGAAGCGTGAGCTTGCAAAATGAACCTGTTGGAAGTCTGACACTTATTCTATGATGATGGCCTAAAGGCACGTGTCGAAAGCCTTTGTTCGAGTAGGCATAGTGAGAAAGCTTTGAAAAAACATCAAGAGTTATAAACATCTTAGTGCTAGGAAAGATGATGAAAAAATAGGCTCCGGAACAATTCACGGCAAGACCCAAACTGCAATTCTTGTAAGTCTGCACATCACTGATTAAGTATTAGGCAAAAAAAAAAAAATTCTATCTCTGACTTCTATCACTCACAAGTGATGAAAATTGGATACTCTACGACCATGCTGCGCACCCCATGGGTCGCGACCTCTCCAGGGGTCGTGGAACCCACAAGAATTTTATATGTAAGAATAAAAATAAATAAATTTAGTGATCGCGTACAAATTCTGCTTACAAATTAAGGAAAGGGTAACAAGCATAAAAAATAGGTTTGCCAATCTAAAACATTCTTCACAATACCTGGACACAAGGAAAACTACGGCCTACGTTCAAATCCAAAGAAGACAATTGTGGAATCAAAAGGGGGTTATCTGCTGCATCTTCTTGGGAGTGGGTGTCACCCAGTGGGTGAAAGAATGCGGAATAATACTGTAAGCAACTCGACAATGTGCATCAAAAATTGTTGTGCTCGGAGCCAGCCAGGAGATATTTTATGTTGCTACGTTTGATAATGCTAGACTTCTTGTTTTTGTATGATCACTCAGACACTGAACGAGTTTAAATTTGAGGTTCAGCATCATCTACCTTATTCACCTATTCCCCCCCCCCCCCCAATAATTATTACTTCTTCAAACATGTGTACGATTTCTTCCATAAAGAAACCCTTTCCCAATCAGAAAGCTAGCATTTAAGAAATTCATAGATTTCAGACCTAAAATATCCTTTGAAACCGACATAAATATGTTTTTAATCGATAATTTGTATTGCTAGCAGATGGGGCATATCTTAAATAAATATTTTCATTTCACATTACCAACGTCTTTTCATTTCACTTTAGTTGTACAAAGTTTTGAGCTAACTAATAAACTACTACGTCTAATAAAACAGCTACAAGTTAAATATAATAAATTGTAACAAAAAGATAACGTCAAACATCAAGAATAAAAGCAATCAATTTGTGTTAGTTTATTGCTTAACGATCAGTTGAATTGAGTTCAAAAGCCCTCGGATCCGTTTTTTTCCATTGATTTTATTTTCCTCCCCCTGTTTTCCCATTTCTGTTTTCCATTGTTAATTTCTTCGATTTGTCGTGTGCGTTTTTTTATATTTTATTTTGTTGTTTGTTATGGGAGTTGCTTGATGTTAATATTTAATACGCCATTCGCATAATCTGCGCTAATGAATCAAATTAAACGAATTCTGTGCTATTCGTTGAAGTCAATCTTTATCAAGGTGCTGTTAAAAACATATAAACAGGAAATTAATTTAATATATTCGGTATCAAGCTTTTACCGTTTTGGTTGACGGTTAATTATTGCATCCCCCCGCATTTCTTTTTTTCTTTTTTTTTAAACATCCTTTATCAATCCTTCTTCAGGCAGTACATGTAATTTAAGCTGTTTTTTTTCTTTATTTTATAATTCAATTATTTAAATTTATAAATTTACTTTCTAGTATTCCATTAAGCAAATGTTTCATTTTCTTCATTAATTTTTTTTTATAATCTAAGTTATGAATAATGCATTTTGTGTGTTTACATTTCTTCATGATGCTCTGTTTTAATATTTATTTATTCATGATTGATTATTTGGAGTACTTTTTAGCAGCTGATCATTAATGCTAAAAAATAATAGAACAATGTCAAATAAACAATTATAATGTTAAATAGAGAAACTGATTTTTTTTTTTTTAATTTCACTTATCATATTAACTTAGAAAGGTCATTCTGAAGGAAAACCAACTCATTATACATTACCTGAAAAATAAAAAAAAAAGTTCAGTTAACGTATTATGTAGTATGAATAACCTTCCATAATCGTTGAATGGCTAGTTCAAGGTCACAATCTTACATCAAACATTATTATCTAAAATATTAGTTTCCACGAAACGGAAAAGTGCAGAAAAAAACAAAACCACAACTCGCCATCCAGAATGTCTACAAGTTTAGATGTTATATTATTTTAATTATATCTATAACTATTTTAATTAGATACAGCTGTTTATTTGTTTTGAAAATAATAGTAATCATAAAGAAATTGTCCCTGTAATCACTGAAATTGGAGTATAATACTGATATAAATCTCAAAAAATCAAGTTGCTCTTACCTTGTCTGACATAAATCTAAACCCATTTTTTAAAAAAATCTTTTCCTTTCTCTTAAAATTAAATTGCCAAGAAATGAGAATAGTTTTTTTTTCCTTAAATATTTTTAAAAGTATCAAGTTAAACTTTAATTAGGTTTGCTATCAAAATTAATTAGGAATTGTAAGACTTCCTGAGAATTAAAAATCGTTCTTGAAAATATTTTTAACTCTCTGCAAAGAAAGGATATTTCATCTGAAAAATAAGTGATTTTTTTTGAGAAACTAGTATTTTGATTGTTTTATAAATTTATTTTACTCCAAGTATTTATGAGTTATCCATACTAAATTTTGCGCACTTTAAAAAAATTCTTCTCATTGACATGTGATAACCATATGTGCTTTATGGTTATGGATTTACTTGGGAAACTATTCCATATAAAAGATATAAAAATCTATTCCTTGTCGGATTTCAAAAATTCGTAAGATAATTTATTTTTTGTCTTCTTATCTCTAATCAATTTTGTGCCAAGGTTATAAAATCAAAATTAAATCTTAATTTATATAGTTTTATTTTTAATGTTTTAATTGATTAAGTTATCTTAAGGTCAAAAAGAAGTTTGTTTAATGTTCTTATCGCTGCCATCACTATCTTTCAGGTTAATGATATATTCCGCATAAAATTAACAATCGTGGTTTCTAATTTTTATTCTTACAGAAAATTTACTGAATATAATATAAGCTGGATGATTCACAGCAGGTGGTGTGTCAAAAGATTTTAAATGGAAAAGGTGTAGACATTTCGAGTACATTCCTGCAGAATTTAGTGGCTTCGCAGGCTGTAATGTGAGAATTTGACATCAAACTGATCTTATGCAAATTAGTGTTGTCAGATTTACTGAGAAGTATTTCCTGGTTCAGACGAATCCATTTAACATCTCATATAGAGTCCATGATGAGATTTCGTGTTGAAATAGAAATACCGAATAGAAATAGTAGGAAGCCATAAATATATTTATTTTTTATTATATTGATAAAAATAATGAATAACTGTCTATCATTTAACAAAAAAATAATAATAATTTGAAACATTCAAGGTGATTAAAAATAACATAATTGAAAGACAATAAGGATATCATATACCAGTGAAATAACATCCCATTAAAATAACTGCAATTTCTTTGTAAAGAGAAAATCAAAACATGTTTACTTCATATCGTTTTTTCTTGGAAAAAATCTCTTCTGGATGATTTCGGAAAAGTCTGCCACGTATCATGCCGAAAACTGACATGAAATTCAGAAAACGTTTTCATTTTCTTGCGTAAAGATTGCGTTTGGTTATAGGCTCGAAGGTATCATTATTCTCAAAGCACTCTCACGTAATAGCACCTTCACAGATCACGCTCGTCTGTACTTCACATAATATTTTTTTCCTTTTAAAAAAATTCTTATTTTCTTTTTGGAAATTAGTAAATTCAATCTAGCGTCGATTCAAATAGAAAATAACGAATGATAAAATTTTTAAATGACCAAAATTTTAAATTTGCGAAGAAAGAATGTAAAGAAGAGTTATTGACCAAAATAATGCAAATATTTTAATAGTATTCATATTAAATGAAATTAGAGGGTGCTGAAAAATATTTTATATATAAAGTGTATATTAAAAGAAATCATTTCAATACTTTAGTGATATTTTACATTTTAGAATTATTAAGAAGTCAAAGGAAATTATCAAATTGCTTTATGCGGGTCAAAGATTTTGAAAATGCGTTTTCAAATTCAATTCAGAAATAATTGTCATTTCCTTCAAATTAAGATTGCGTTTCATTTTCACTAAATCGAACTTGTTCTTCTACATTCAATTCAACTGCTCTAGACGACGTAATTAAAATGAAGGGTTCTTCATCTAATAACCCTGGTGATAGCATGAAGTCTGAGGAAGAAATCATGTCAAGGATTCCCGGACCAGGAATTCGAGAAAACGATGACAGTTGACCTGCTAGGAATACGGGGACCAGGAAGATAATGCGACTCAAAAAATTAAAAAAAAGTGTACCGGTTTACCGTGTCCATCTATTTAATGATGTACATTATTTACTAGTATCACCATTTTTTTTTTATATAGACAGTTATCTTCGAATTTCTTAAATGAAGCCGTTATAATTTTATTTTTATTATCATCTATTAAAAATTATTTTAACAGCATTATTTCCCTCATCCTAATCAAATGTAATCGCATTGAGAAACCTCCTTCCCTCCAAAAAAAGTGACATGCAGATAGCCCAGTTCCTCCTCTAAACGAATTTCTGGGCGAATAAACTCGGATGTTCAGGGCGAATTTCGTCACGTGAAAGAATCTGAAAGTTTCCTTAGGGGAAAAATGTGTGGCATAGTCATAATTCAAAACATCCACTTTCTCGTTCTCAAACGTTTTATGGTTTCTCCTCATTTCACAGTACAGTTGACATACACTGTAACATATTTTGCCATTTTTTTAAAATCTGCTTTTTTTTTAATGGCCTATTTTTTTCATTTCAGCGAAAGTTTTTCTTTTTAAATTGAATAAGCGTTTTACAGGCTTTCAAAGTATGTTTCTCAACTAACTTTTTTTTTTCCCTTTCCTTTTTTTTTTTTTTTAATAAAAAAAGCTTTTTCTCATGATTGAAACCTTGTCTTACCTAAATATATTATTTAGAGTCTGAAATCCTTCTTCTTATCTTAAATAACAAGTCGATTTTCATGGAACCAATATGAAACGGCCCGTTCCTTCCGCTTTCTTTTTGCTTTTATTCGCCAAGCACATATAATTCGCCAAGCACATATAATTTTGCTTTTATTTTTTTTTAAACCATTAACCACTCAGCGATTATTTTGTTCACACTCCATTTTTTAATTAATAGTTAAAGCTTATTTCCTACAATGAGCTCATTTGCACTGGCCTTATTCCTTATTATAAAGACTTCAGTCTTCTTTAATCGTAATTAGGACCTTAAAATTATGCTTCAAGTTAAGCTTATGCTTATAGAACTTTATGAAAGGAAGCAATAATTTTACATAGTTGATCGATAATTATCTACTCTGTAAGAGTGAAATCACTAAGAAAAAATGTATGCAGGAGCAGAAAAAAAAAACTCCGAAAAATTTGAATAACAAATTAATTTCGGCCCTTACCCGATTTCTTTTGTAATGGTCTAAATATGTTTAAATTCAATTTAATGATAATGTACTGAAAAAAATACTTTGACCATTTCTCGAGAACAATTGTATATTTGTTTCGTAAATTATAATAATAACGAACATGTTTACCGTAATTTTTTAAAATTACGATTAAAATTGATAATTTATTTTTCAGTAGTATTTCTTATGATTTCCGTAAAATATATTCTAATGAGACAACTAACTTATTTACTCATAGTTCCATTGTAAAGGAAGAAATACCTCTAACCACAATAAAAATATTCTGTATCAACGGTATCATATCTCGGATGTTTCTTTGTGATTAGAGGTTTTCCCTTCCTTTACAGGCAACTCCACGCCATAGTTCCTTCTTATATTTATTTTTATAATAAAGTTCCACCATATGATAACTTTATAAATCATTGAATTATTATATCCAAAGGACCTGCGCTGACATGTTGTTCGAAATTACCAGGGAATGATTAAAGGAATTAATGATCTTTCTTCTTGGAGAACCTATTCAAATTCTTGAGCATGTAGGATATGATAGAATCCTAACTGTTTTCCAAAACAGATCGGAAGTGCTCTGTAATGTTGAGGTCTGGCTGTCGTCTAAGTTCGAGTCTCAAGTCAAGATTAGACATTGCCAGCGGATAGATGGGGGCATTATCGTCCTGAAAAAAATACCAATTTAATAGTTCTTGTCAGTCACTCTGCCTTTCTATGTGATAATTGAGCCAGCAGAAAACCGAGCACGGCTAACATGTCTGTTTCAATTATCTTGTCTACTGTCCAAAAAAAAATAAGCAAAAACTGTGGAATGGAATTAGAGGTTCCCCCTTTTTGATTGTCTACTACTGTCAATATTTAGATTCTGTTTTACGATATGAGAACCATCGACTGTAAGGTATTCGTAAGAATATAGTACTGTCATTGACATAAGAAGAGCAAGAATACGTTCATATATCCCTGGAAGTGTATATTGAATCGTCGGAAGTCAGGATGGCTTTTGAAACATTGCACTTTCAAATGTATTTTAATTTAACCATTCGGTGGAATTTCGACTATGTATCAAGTTCAATGTGAGTTTCTCCTTATAATTGGTTGCGATTTTCATCGAATTTATACTGTATGTTGTTTTATACAGTATTTTATACAGTATTTTATTCAATATATAACATGTATTCCGTCAAATCATCCATCATTGATATACAATTTTAAAAAATCCTCAGTACTACTATGTTGAGAGGTCACCATACCAAGTTATTCGCTACGGAACTTAGCTTATGGACAAAGTGGTCTTGGATTCAGTTCCAGAAGTCCGTGGATGAAATTAATATAAAGATACGAATTCCTGATTCAAACTATTTGAATAGTGACGAAATGAGCCAAAAATGGGGTTTTGTACCTGGGTTTTTTTTGTTTTTTGTTTTTTTTCGATGTGAGTTTTGATCGGATCTCGCCCTTACATAGACTCCCTGTACTCAGCGGACCACGTGTAAATATTTCTTAAAGCTTCCTTTGGGGCAAAAGAGCATAGGAGCAAATCATAATAAATTTATTACAGTATTTTTATGTTATAGGATCCGATACCAAAAATAATACTTATTAATCCAGAAACGTTTTTTTCTTTAATTAACCTAACGTGTCTTGGATGATTCTACATTCTGTCATCAAATACTTTTTCAATGCCGAATGAAGAAACAAGGAACAAGGCTCGATTAAACCAAAAAAATCTCGTGGAATAAGCACGAAACGAAGGATTTGACGAAACCTTGACTACGGCATAAGAAAGTTTGGTTCAGACGAACAAAATGAGGGTCATTTCCATTTTCATTGCAGGGCCATGCTGTGGAGTTACGGTGCTTAAGGCGGAATAGCACCTACACGTAATCACTATTAAAAGTGCCGCAAGAAAAATGTGCTCCCAGTGACATTTTAACCGTAATAATAAGTTAATATGTTAGCATTGAAACAGTTTGTGTTTCATTGCTCTTACATGTTAGAATTCATTTTGGTTCATTGTAATCATTATTATAAACTTATAAAAAACACCTTACAATTCCCGAATTTGTAGTAGTATTTTTTTTCAGAAAGAAAAACGTCTTGTTTTATTATTTGGAAAGTGGAAAGTTCACAAATTAATCTGAAAATTACTCTAGTTTGAAACAACGATAATAATAATAATAATAATAATAATAATAATAATAATAATAATAATTATCTTCAAATTTCCATTTTATTTTCACTTATTAAATTTAATTAAGCGTGAATTGTAAAACTACGCAAGAATGTGTCCATGAATAAGACCTCATCCAGGTGGACTAATTGACTGAGTTCCTGGAAGTAAGAGTTTTTTGGAATGATAGGCCATTTGATTTAATTAATGAGTCGAACCGTTCGTTTACAGTGATTTAAATTACCATTCAGAAAGAACCAGAAAATTTTCCGGTTCTTTTAGCATGCAAAGAGCAATCCACCCCTGATCGAGTTCACATTCTAGAAGGCGTCATTACAGCTAATCTTCCTCCGCAAAATTCTCGCCGACCTTGGCCGAGTTTGAACCCGCGATCTCAGAAATCGGAGACAAGCACGCTAACCAGTCACCTGTCGAGAATGCTTGGGTAAAAATTAAATGCAATAATAGCGACAGGCATTGCATATAGTAAAATAAAATGCTGAATTTGAAGTTTTAAAGATTAAAATGGAGTCTCTGTTGGAAAACCTTCAAGAAAACGAAAATATTCTTATGTGCTGTTTTTCGTTAGTGAATTAGAAGCAGTTGAATACTAATCCAACCCCGAAAGGGAAATGGGTTTTCGAAATTAGAGGTAAACTGATTGAATTTGAAAGTCTGTTTTGCATTCACCAAAGAAATCAAGGCGGGAGGCTTTTTTTGTTAAATGGAAGGTTGCCTGGCGCCGTCGCCTCGAAGAAATCGTTCGGTGGATAGGATGCTGTCCTCTGCTATTTGTCCACTTGAATCACAATTAGAACTGATCGATCGGGGAGGTGAAGTGTTTACATTCTGAAGAGAAGCTAGTTTCATACGATTTTTTTCCTTCATGAGGATTTTTTTTTAATTATTATTCACTCAATTTGCAAATACATGTATTTTCCCACAAATTAGAGGATAGTGACAATAATCGATCAATGTAACCATCATTATCTTTTCAAAGAATGTAGATTCTTCTTCTTTCACGCCTTTCATTCCTCTTCTCATCGTAAATTTTGCATGTAAATTTGCCAGCTAGTTCAAGAGGAATTAATTACGAAGTCCAATACTGAAGCCAATCTTCTATATAAACATTTGATAAATTCGTTTATCAGATCAAAATGATGTAATGATGAATACCTTAAGTAAAGAAAGAAAATTTTGCAATGCATTCCATTTATTTCTAACCCGAGGAAGAGGGCTTGAAGATAACTGATTAATTCAGTGAAGCAATCATGTTTCTAAATTAGATAAAGAAAAGCTAAAATGGTAAATTTTATATTGGAAAATAAAAATCCCGCTTATTTACTTCTTGGGTGTGGCATAGCTTCTTTGTCGTTTCAGGTGCGGTTTTAAATTATAAGAAATGGAAATTGGAATAAAGAAAAAATATTCATTTTATGGATAATTTAAACATTAACTATTTTTTCCTACAATTCTAAATGAACTGGCGATAGAAAGATAAAATAATTTTTATGTTCTATTTCACAATGGAGAAAAAGAACCTTGCTGGCATTAAGAAATGCTTCATTGTTACGTTGTTATTAGCAAAATTATTGAATGAAGTTTTAAACATCATAAACAACATATTCATGGATTATTTCCCCCCCTAGAAAATGCTATTTTGAACGCATTCTAGTGAAAGAAAGGAATACATGGAGCACATTAATTTTTTTTCCAATATACATGGACGGACCGTATTCAGGAAACCAATAAAAGTCGTTCACACTTCATGTCACTCAGAAATGATGATGATGAAAAATCATTATTGAATGACACGGTAAAAGAAAAATCGATAATTATACGTACAATTTAACAGAAACTAATTTTCTTTCCCCCAAACAATAGAATTTTAAATCATAAAAGCTGTTTCTATCCCCCACCTGAATTGTTACACTCTAGTGCCAATTGTTTGCGGCAAGGGAAAAAGAAAATAGAAGTTGGGAGTCTGACTTCACTCAACGCCTATCTGCTAAATTTTTTTCCATGTTTATTATCAGTTTACTTGACGGCTCTTCGCCTGCTAAGTGTTTCGTGTTTCTAATCAATTAGGATAACATCATTTAGAAGCAAAACCCTAGCGCTTTTTTTTCCATTATCTTTTATATTTATTGAATGCTTTCGTGAAAACGAAATTGTTTCCACCTATTCTAAGCAGCAGTTTCCCGATAACTATATTAAAGGTATCTCATATTCCCTGTATAATTTACGAATTCCATTTTATTTCACAAAATATTTTAAAGTGTTAAAATATTTCCTATGATAATAAACTTTTTAATAATTATTGATAAATAATTTTTAATTTTTAATAATATTTCAACTTAAATCATAGATTATTAACATGTTATCTGCTCGTTTGTTTGTTTACTTTTTTCGCTTTAAATTTGAATCTATGATTGAACTCCAAATCACCCTATTTACATTCTCTTGGGATTGTTAAAGATATTTCTATGATTATTTAACCAGTAAGATTTTGCAATAATTTACTTAATACTTATCAGCATGAACTGTGCAAGTTATTTGAACTTGATCATATCTATTATATGTAAACATTTTTATTTCGTAAAGAATTTATTAAGACCTTTGTCTGTGTTACATGCTTCATAATGGAAATTCATATAAGTTTTGATGAGTAAACAGAATTTTAATATTTCAAGTAGAGTAAATTATGATCAGCATACGCATATCCCTTTCGCCTAAAAGCAATCCAGAAAAAAAAAAGAAGTGAAACGAATCCATCTGTTTTAATTTAAAACTTCAATAATAAATTATCATTCAGAAGTATACAATTTAGCAGGATGCTTTTAACTTCGCTGGAAGATAGTATCTTAATATTTTAAGCAGTTTGTCAACTTAGTGGATTTCCCTCTAGTTTCAGCAAAATAATGCAAACATCCAATAAAAAAATCATTAAACATTGCATTAGAACAATAGAACTAGTGGATTTTTAGTGGGAACATTTTTTTTTAAGTTGGCAACACTGATTTTAAGCTGTACAAGGACTTTATAATCACCATGCGCTTTCTATTCCTTATTAGAGGCCGGACTTAGAGGCCCCTAGGCTTCTAGGCAGTTAACAGAGTCGGGACCCTTTTTTTTTTTTTTTGTTAACTTAGCATTTCGTTCCTTGGTCGGGGTCTTCTTCCGAGATAAGGACCCTAGACAGAAGCCCTGATTCCATATGCTTTTTGATCTAAGTCAGAAAATAAGTGTAAAGCGATTTCATGAAAGAGAAATTTAAACAACCTTATAGATTATAAACAACAAATTCTAATCTTTCTTTTAGGATTGATCTTTTTTAACTTATAGACCGCAATAGTGTGTAATGGAAATAAAAAAAAACTCATCAGAAATATCCATAGCAATTTTTAAAAAATTTATTTAAAATTTCTTGAGTTTTCTTGGCAAACATTTCCACAGCGAAAATGGGAGACCGGGGAAATAACTTGATGAAGGGGCAAAAACACCTTTATAGCGAGAGGGCGGTAATGTTAAATTTATGGTGAGAGAGGAAAACAGTTGATCTTTTGTTTTGGTAGAACTGGTCTTATTGGTAAGTTGTATGAACTCCTATCATCTTTAATAGTTACATAAGGTAAAGTAACCATTTGTTTTGCAAAATAAAAGGAATTATAAAAGAAATGCCTTGCAAAGGAAGGAAAATAACCTCTAACCGCAAAGACATCCGAGATTGAAATGCCAGATGCCTTTGTGGTTAGAGGCTTTCCCTTCCATACCACAGTTTCTTATATTTTATTCATGAAATGAAATCGTATTATGCATATATTTTTATATCATATTTCAGATGTCGAATTACTTTTACAGAAATTTATCTCAAAATTTTCTCTGATTTATGCTTTTATCTTGCATATTAATACATAAACCCGTTCTTGAATATTCATAGTCAATAATGTGGGTCTGTAAGAAAAATGTAAAATACTAACAAAAATATGGAAAGCAGTTGAAACGTTATAAATATGTAATATAATACACAAAATTATACAGTTATAACAATTATTTAGAATATGTCCTATTTCACCAAAATAGATAGTGATTGCGAAAAGGCTCTGTTTGCCTTCGTTAATTTGTCTGCCTAAGAATATTTATTTTTTATTTTATAAACCTCAGTCTTTTCTTCTCTACTTGCAAAAAAAAATCTTTCAGAACCGCAAATGTGTTTATTTTAAATAATACTTTCTCTTTTCCACTCATTCAAAGTTCAAAAATATTTGCGTGATCTCCACCTCAGCAACATTCCTCACGGCTCCGTTAGGTGTCGCGACCCACCGGTTCTTATGGCTAAATGTTTGGAATGTTGCCAGTAAATTGATGAATAAACGTCTATAATAACATTCTTTATTAGTTGAAACACAAAACTTCGGAAGGTTAGAACTAGAACGTATGCTGCTACATCAAACCCTAATCGGGTAGCCGAGAAGAGAAAAGAAAAAAAAAATACTAAAAAACACATCGTATGGTAGGCTGGGCACAATTTGATCAAGAGGTTTAGTCAAGGTCTTAATTTAGAACAAAAAAAAAACAATGACACTCCACCCTAAACGAGATTAACATTATCATCATGATTGAATTTTGCCGCTCCTTATGCAAACAGGCGCTTACTTTTAATAGTAAATACGACCTCCGAATAGAAAGTTCCTTTATGTTGGAAAGGGAATCATCATCACTGATTAAACATATATAGGCCATCCTAAGATAATTAGAAGGATGATAACAGGTGATCTCAACTAGAGTATATTGATTGGTATCATCCACAATGGTTACGTGACGATATTAAAGGGCAATAACAAGACTCGGAGTCTTGATTTTTGAAGAAAATCTGAAAAAGCACGGCTAGCCAATTAGTTTGTCACATAAGTTCTGTATGGGTTTCATGATTCATTTTCAAGGTTCCATTATCATAGGTTCCATTATCATTTATATGATGCTTTAAATTAAACTGGTCTTTCTCCTCCTCATCATCATATTAGTGACGGGAATACTTGACTGCACAGCACATAAAAAAGTGCCATATGTAACGGTTCAACTATTTTTTTTTTTCAATTTAATCTATGTTTTAAATAAATATTTTATCTTGTCTGGTATGTGTCCTTTCTGACAAGAGTATGCAAGAATTTTATCTGATAAAAGCCATCTCAAAGATTAAATTTTATTTGCTAACTTCCCATTCTTGTATCATAAATCGACAGCTGTAATTCAATACTCACAACTTTTGTAAATTTTGTTTTTAAATTGACGGATAATCAAAAGTCACTTAAATTATCCCCATTTGCGTTTTCAGTTAAATACATTTGGAGGATAATCGAATTGTTTTTGTTTTATACTGTGTATCCAGGAGTACTTAAGTAGTTAACTTTATAGACATAAATCATAATGAGAAATCAGCGAAAAGAAAGCAATAGCCAGAAACCTTAAAAATTAAGCTAATTACATTGTGTCTGGTTTAATTAAAATTATATTGTACGTAATCTAATGTGATTTGTTTGTCTACATAAAAACAAATGTAAGAAATCAGACATATCAAGTTCGTCAATGCCATCTGGGGCTGAAAAAGACCATTAAACAGATTTTCAAAAATAGCAAAGCTATGTCAGGCAATCATAAGGATATATCCCTTAATGTATCTCTGACTATGTAATAAAGTAAAAGAAATAAGAATTTTATTCTAATATTTGATTTTTAAAGTTTCAATTTCATCAGAATTTCAAAAGCTCTTGCATAAAAAAGTCCTCAAAAACTTAGAAAAAAAAATTTGTTTGCTTAAAAATTTTATTTTTCATTCTTCTTTTCTAATTGCCTCATTAGAATAATTAAAATTTCTAAGCAAATATTCATAAGTTCTTGGTAAAAACAGTAAATATTATAAAAGAATATCTTAATTGCAGCTTAAGTTACATGTTATATTGATGCCTTCTTTGTAAATATATTCCTTCATCAAAATTGTGGAAATTAGACACATTTTTTCTTTAGTATAGCTTTTATATGCTTAAAAAAAAGGAAAAGAATAAACAAAAGCTAGAGCATTGATTAAAACAGTTGTCTATTGTTTTCAATGTAAATGAATTTCATTATAGAAGAAGTGATATTACATATGAAGTGACTTGACACTTTGGATAAACAATGAACTCTATGAAACTTAAAGTAAGATGATCATCGCGAATATTCTTCTACAGCGAATTCACGTAAACAAAATCCAATTATTAATTCAAATTACAAATGGAAGCAAATTTTTTAACTCCACTTTTGCTTCTAATAAAATTAAATGGAGAGCAATAAACGAAATTTATTCCTCATCATTTTCAGGTATCTTCTATAATTATTCTTCTCTTCTCTAGTTAATTTGATACCTTGAAGTACTTTCAATAGGTAATGTTTATAAATTTATAAATAAGTATTTTCAAAAATTGAAATTTCGTTGTTTGATTATTTTATTTAAAAATTACAAACAAGAAACAACAAATAATGAAAAATTTAGCTTTTTTTTAATTAATATTTTTTAGTAGCGCTGCTTGCTTTTTTATAAGGAAAAAAAAACGTTTTTCGATTATATTCTATTACAGAAAATATTTTTGAAGACTTAATTATATGATTTGCGTAATTATTTAACTGTTTGGATCTGCGTAAAAAGATGATAATACACAGCCCATTAGATAATATATAAACAATGACATTGGAATCGAAAATATTGATTGTAATGATTTGTTTTAGATTGATCAGGTGGAAGTTCTGATTGGCTTCGGTCGTTTTTCTGGCACCTTTTTCAGAGTTGTAATTTTTATACTTTGGAAAAACGAGTTTCATTCATTCATTCATTATTCATGCTATTTGACGTAAATTGGCAATATTGACCCAACTGTTATTCAATGAATCTTTAACTTAGGTAGTTTTTGATTAAAAAGTGAGCTTTCACCAAACGAGTAGAAATATCAAGGTTTGCAGCAATCCAAAGATTTCAAAAAGAATGGTGAATTCAACTCAAAATCAATTTTTTGGTAGTTTTTCACGCAAAAAAATACTCCAGATAGCTCCTTTCCTTTATTGTTTATCTAGTTGCAGTGCCGTTTTGCAGTAATCCAAAGATCTCAAAAAGAAGGGTGAATTCAACTCAAAATCAAGCTTTTGGTAGTTTTTAATGTTTTTGGTGTTCATAAATTTTAAGCTTCAATATTTTTCTTTAATCTTGTTTTAATGATTTGGTGATTTAATTATAAGTTTCATTGTTATTATTTTTATTTTCATTAACCCCTTTGTTGGTCTTATGTCTGTTAGAGGAAGGGTGGGGGGGCAACTTTGGGTATGATTCCCTAGTTGCTACAATACCTAATATAATGTATTATTATTATTATTATTATTATTATTATTATTATTATTATTATTATTTTATTAATAAATTTCAATTCCAGATGGAGCCACATCTCCTTACTACAAATGGATTCTTTTTTTTTCTTCAAGTAAATAAAAAAAAAGCTTATACATGTACTTTATATTTATTTTTAAAATATTTACAAAGCTAATTTCTTTATAATTAAAAATTTTCCAATAGAAAAGAAAACATAGACTGACCATGAGAATCCCACACCCGAAACAATATTCTAAGTATTTATTTTGCGGTTCTTGGGTTCAGATTTTTAAACTGATTTTCTTTAAAATAAATGGTCGAAGAAGTTTTTATAAATATTTTCTGAAAGATTGGACACGCATAAAGGTAAAAATAACAATGAAAATCTTTTGTTACGCGATTTATTCGAATAATATATTAAAAGTGAATTAGGTATTGCTGTGAAATAAATAATTTTAAATTATATTAAAAATAAATTATATTTTCCTATGCAATACCATGTTCTCGTTAGTTATATTAAAACCTTTTTGGTTTATATATTAAGTAAGGCATTTTTCCTTCCATCTTTATTATTAAATTCAAAAAAATCAGTTCAACGAACTCACATTCCTATTTATGATAACAAAATACAACTTGATAAATAATGATCAACTCAATATTGAAAATACAACATACCTTGTTCTACTGCGAATGCTTGCAAGTGAAGAAAAAAATAAAAAACCGATTGAATATGATCTTTTGATGAACCATTGACTCATGGAAGATTAATGTCGTGTTAGCCAGTTGCTACTATAAAACCATACATAGAAATAGTTATATATGCATAGGGATCGCAGAAATAAACGTTTCGTGGCACTCAATACTTGGCTTCGAGAATTTCCAACGTAATTAATTAACTTACGGTGTCAAATGAAGTTAGAAAAAATTACGATTAAATTAAGCACGATTGAATGACTGGTTTTTTTTTTGTTTTTTGTTTTAAAGCAGTACATGTATGGAGAGTTTTATTGAATAGGTTTGTTTGAAGATATTTAAAAAAAAAGAGAAACGGCGTATATAAAATCAATATTTCAATAGAAGGAAATGATTTCCGATAACCAATTGACATTCTTTACCAGGAAAGAAAAGGATGTATTTTTAGCTGCGAGACATTATTTTAGAAAATCTCCACAGAATTATAAAAATTCTAATTATTTTAGCTTCTCTCTTGCCTGGAAATGTGTTCTCATGAACGTTTACTTATTGTTTTCCTAATTGCCTTAAAATGTGAAATTATTTAAGCATATAATCATCCATTCCTCAGTTCTGATGAAATAGTGGACGCGTCACCCATCCAAAGAGGTTATTGAGACGGAGATGGCAAGTTATTTCGTGATGATATAATTATACGACCTGATGACACTATCATTACAAGTCTTTCGTGTCTACTTACTCGTTCGGCACTAAAGCGTTGGCTGGCAACAGGATGAATCCTCTCTTCTCTTTATAGCAGAATGATGAGAACTAGACCGGGAGAAGAAGAAGCAACTCCGCCCGGGATCCAAAAGCGGCTGCAGTTCGACGACGACCTTGACCGATCCTACCCAGAATTGAGATGGCATCGGACGACCTTCTTATGCTAATGACGAACCCTCAATTAATAGCATCGTCATTTTTTTTTTTAAATTATACGTGGAGCGAAAAAAATTTGCAATGGTTATCAATGGCAAACGTCATTCTTAGTACAAATGAATGCTGCTGGCGCCTCTTCCAGAAAATAGCAGTCAGCGTATTCAGAAATTCCTCTCAAGTAGTCTAAAGAAAGTCTTTTCTTTCAATTTGGCTTCTGTGTAATTCATTTAGAGAATAGGGCTGAAGTTGATCGCTATAATGAAGAGGCAGAGGGCGGGGGAAACCCAAAAATTCATCAAGAACACCAATTTATTATTAATACCAACTTCCAATTTATGCATTAAGAATTTGCTGTCGTCATACAGATCGTGGTATTTAAAACACGTCTTTTATATTGTTATATAGTTCTTGCTTGTGTGAAAGAGGAAAGTGAAATAGGAAATGTTTTTAATGGGGGCTGTTTCGATTACCAACACAGCAGACGAACCAATGAAACCTTGTCTCGCACCGTAGATTACCAATTATAATTCTGTTAGTAGGAAAATCCCTTGAATTTTTTTTTATTGTCATGGATTATAATCAGCTTCCTGAAATTTATTTACACTGTTTTAATCATATGACTTCTACTAGAAACTAATGCCTCAATTAAGTGGGCCTAAAGCGTTGAATTTTTTTTTTTTTTTTTTTTTTTAAGAAAATGATTGAATCACTCTTCCAAGAACCTCATTGTAATTAAGTATTTGATGGATTACAAAACAAACCTCTTGTCTTTACTGTATATACATTTCGGTTACCTTGTAATCTTCATTCAGCAGAATACAATATTCAACAAGTTATACAATCATTAAATGCTATTTTAAGAGTGAATCAACAAAATAGATTACAAAGTTCCAATGAGAAAATTACGAAAATAAGAACGCAAATAACAAAACCAATTTAAATGGAAAAGGGGAAAGATAGAGTAATACAATAAAGAAATATAGGAAGCCTAAGTCCAATTAAAAATTCAATTAACATTTCTAAAATCGACAAGATAATTGGACCATGATCCGTTACCAAGGATATGATAAATTGCACTGGGAAACTTCAAATTATTAAGGAAAATTGATGAAGCCAGTCTACTAGATGCTTTTGAAACACTGGAAATTTTAAAAAAGCGGATCCAAAGTTACTGATGAATGCTGATCATCAGTAAATGATTCAAAATAATTGAATTTTTAGTTGTATTTAAGAGCTTTTTTATTTCTTTATTGTATTACTATATCTTTACCCGTTTTCAATTTCAATTGGTTTTGTTATCCCCTTTGTGATTGACACTTCATATGCCATATATAATTGTGTAACTTCTTCAATATTGTATTCTGCTGAATGATGGTTACAAGGTAACCGAAATGTACAAACAGTAAATAAACAATAGTTGTGAACAAGAAGTATGTTTTGTAGTCAATTGAAGACTATCCACAATGGAATTTTGGATTAAGTATTTGATGCTTATCGACTTATGGTAGTTTTTGAATACTTTTAGTACCTCTGGCCTAGATTTCTTCATCAAAGGCATTAGCAATTTGAATGGTAAAATGTAACGTGAGATTATTAGTAGCGGAAGAATGAAGGTACTTATTTGTTTTACAATGTCCGTCCCTTCATATTTCTACTTTTTTTATATTGCAGGTTGAAATTCGGAAAATAGCTTGCCATGGGTATGTCCTACTTCACTCTTCAATTTGGTTTTAATTGGTCTAGTGAGGTGAGAATTACAGGAGTGGGAGTTAGAGGGGACCATCTGGTCTATATGGTAAAGGAGTGGCGTTCAGTATGCAGGTTTGGGCCAAATGGTCCCAGTGGGGTCGGCGTTCTGGGGGGTGGCATTCATGTAGTCCATAGAACTATCAACGTTTCTTAATGGCAACTTATGGCATGTGATATGTCATTCGGAGAAACGAACGAGAGTTCTTTTCGATTTTCTAAATATTACGTCAGAGAAAATCAATTTTTCATAAAAAAAGGGGATTAAAAAAGCGGATAAAAGGGGAAGAAAATAGATGATCTCAGTGCTCCCGCTACTTTCCTCTTCGGGAGGGTTAATTTCTTGTTATTTTAATATCGGTTTCTATGTATTTATAGCGTAGGCTTATAGTTGAAGTATTGCGAGATTTTTCTCGCTTTTTACGGAAGTTAAGAGGATTAAATAAATTTGTTAATTGCTTTCATTACGAAAGCAAATTAAATTAAATGGAAACCTACGTAAGCTGAAATGATAGCTTTCCGACTTTGTCCTAGATTCTTCTTCCCGTTTGGAGATAACGTAATTTGCATTTAGATTAATTCACAGAGTCAGATGACCACGAATGAAATGTTCGTCAAAATTTTTGGTCCTTTAAAATTTTTTTCCTCTGAAATTCCTAAAAATTACTGCCCGTATTAATTTACATTAAATGGATCATGAATATAATAATTCTTAGATTAGATTTTTTTTCCTTTTATAATCTTTCATGTTCTTATTGCCCGGCCTGTAGTAAAGTGAAGTAAAGCGTGCGCATCGAATCGATTATACTTCTCGTTCTCTTCGTCTCGAAATAACCTCAGCTGGTTGAAGCGGCCTGTAAATCTCTCTCAACTTCGAATGCGAATAACGTAAAGCTTGGATGGCTTCCCCCTCGCCACGGATTATTTCTTTTCCTCTTTTTTTCCCTCGGTCACGTGAAAAGGAATTTCATGCAAATCAATAAAGGACGGCGTTCCACTGAACAGCCGAGAAGCCAATTAATTGTGGAAATGAGAGATCTTATTATTCAGAACGCTGGAATCGTGGAAATAAAAACCATTTAATGGCTACGCTTCCCCTCCTTTTTGTCTCTCTTAATTTTCCTGGGCCTCTTTTTCAACCAAGGGACCGTTTCCTCGTTCGTTCTCCTTGAATTGGAATTGGTCTCACGTGGACTCTTTTCTGGCGAACAACAAAGCTTCGCTCTTTCCCTTCCTTCTTGTCTGTCTTTTCCCTATCTAGAAATCTTGTTCCTGTCAACGAATAGCTCAGAACGGGCGAAGTGTACATAGAATTTGTCATCCGTAAATACTAAAAATATGTACTATAAAATTTTTAACTGTCTCTTAATGTTTATTATAAGATCTGATATGCCAGAAAATATTTCTCGGCTATATTTTCGTCCAGCCCTACTCCATTTTAGTTTCAATGAAATCGACATAAAAATTCATGAATCGAGAAGATATGTCGAAATTTTGCAAAAAAATGTTTTCCCCCATCTGGTCGTATGTATGTGGTCAAATTTTGCGCAGCTGATTCCTCCGAAACGGCAAACAGCGGAACCAAATGAAATTAATACACTTTTAGAGGGTTCCATAAGCTGTGCCTTGACGTATTTTTAAGACAATTGGTCAATCTTTTTAAGAGATATTTTTTATTTTTCTAAAGACAAAGATATGGCTGTAACATTCATACAAATGAACAACAAATTCGACATGTTCTCATTGAAGCGAAAATTTTTGTAAATAATTTTGATGGGCTCTGATGAGCCATTTGGGAGTTATTGCGGATTTTAATTCTTAAAATATGTTAAAAATTTGCCCATATCCAACATTTTACTTACAACTGTAATTATCCCGGGCTAAGCCGGGTGTCTCTGCTAGTAAATTATATAATTAAAAGAAAATTTTCGGTTTTATACATTATGTTTATACGGTATGTTTGTCCATTTTAGATCTGAGATCGCCAGTTCAAATCCAGGCAAGAATGACGGTTTTTTTTTTTTTTCGTTTTTATAATTTTTATCTTCACTTTAAATCGTGTTATGTGATAATTTTCTGCATTTTGAACCCCTATTTATGTTTTTTTCTTCAAAAATTTCCCTCTAAACTTGCATATCAAGTTTCGTCTATTATAAAAAAATAAAAATGTAGCATGCTCTCTTTTTTGTGTGGCAGCAATAACTAACTCAAATATGATCTGGTTCAACAATATTTCGTTAATTATTTACTTTGAATGGATGATAATACTAAAAACAATATCGACAGTTTCGTTAAAGTCAAATAAATAATAATGGTCATTATTTTTCCAAAAATTATAGTATTCAATTTTCAATATTTGAATACACCAACTTATTGGAGCAAGAATTTCGTAGTGGGTGGATGGTGGGTAACTTCAAATAAACAAGAATTCACTTTTTAAAGGTGACTGAACTAGTCTTATTACATATTTAACAAAATTTTCTAACTCTGTCTCTCTCTAGTAGTATTAATTTGATGTCAAAGTGAATGTACCATTCCACCTTTTCAAGTTCCTTCAAGGCGACAGTATAGTTTTTATTAATAATCCTAAAGCCAGCATAATTTTTAAAGATGAAATTCATTGATCAACGATCCCTATTCAATTTTTAAGTTTTCAATAGCATCCATTTCTCAATTGTGATGAATAGCGTATCATATTAATGATTACAGGATTATCAATTTTGAGTAGTAAAGATTCATATAATCCTTAATTTCAAAGAATCGTGTTCACGATCTGCACATGTTTACTACCAGATGAAAGTAAAGGTTAAACTGATTAGCCACTTAGCCCGATTCGTGGTAAATTTCCTGAGAAAACCTTCAAAATTTCTTGGGAAAAAAAAAAAAGCGAACCCGAAATGCCAGCTTCTTTTTATTTCTCATTTTCTCGTAATAACCACTTAGAGAAACAGAAGGGAAAAATTGTTTCGACATCTTATTTACGTCTCTTATTTCCTTCGCTACCGAAAACAAAATAGCAAGTAAACATGTATACTTCCGTCGTATAACGAATACACTACTAAAAGTGCTCTTAAGACGTTATTTCTATTAAATTTTCATAATTCTGAAATCCTTATATTTACTGTATTTAGTGAAAGATAATTTTTTTTATACATTAAAAAATATATAGCTTATATTTATTTATTAAAAAAAAAAAAAAAAAAAAAAAAAATAAAACGCTCTTGAAACTCATGTTTTTGGGTGAATGTGGGAAAGACTAGAACGGATATTGTTGTAAACTGGAAACTGGTTGATAACAGTTGAACGGTGTTGACTCTCTAAACTGAAACCATTCATCTTATTTATCTAAAAGAACCAGGTGTTGGCTCTGTTCATCATCAACACGAACTTGTCAGGATCTATTTTCAACAAGATTCTCCCTCACTGCAAAACAGCAAACACTAGATTCACTTAGTTTTTGGCTAAACGGACTTTATAACGAGCCTGCTTTACAATGTATAAATCCTTTAGTAATACAATATTCAAATGTAATATATTCTATGTGACCATCGAATTTGCCCTTTTTTTTTAAAATATGGCTACGAGCAACAACAAGCCTTTGACTGACGGAGGGAAGAGGAAACTGGCTTTCAATTGATTCAAAGTTCATCAGTTCTTAGAAGTAATTTATGTTTTTAAAATGGCAAAGAAAAAATTTTTCCTAGAATGTCCTTCTAAAATATTTTAACAACGGAAATGGGGGTAGTTTCAAAGGCGAAATAAGGTAGCTATGCTGAGTGACGGGGAAAGAGCAGGCATTTTGAACCAGCAAAAGAATGCCTTGTATCGCAGATGGCAGACATCAATTCAAATGGAAATTTTAAATTTTAACGAATGACAACTGTTCCTTCGACCACTCATTCGATAGCCCATGTTTAGAATGCATCGAATTTTTTTACATTCAGTTTTAGAAGAAACTTAGCCCGATATATATATTAAGATCCTCTTGTTGTCGTTTGTTTTTTTTTTAATAGTATTTTTATGACTTTTAATATATATTTGTTTTAATTATTAATGAATGATTTTATACTGCTTATAAATGGAAAAGATCAAATAATAAAATAAAGTTCACCAATGAATAATGATGAAAGTTTTTGAAGAAAGAATTGAAAACTTGTAGAAGCACAGTAGTTGGTTTAAGTGTGAAGGACTTCAAGAATTATGGTTGCAACAGCTGATGAAAACGTTGTTGAAGAAAGAAGAGTCGAGTCTTGAAGAATTGATGAAATGAAATTGAATGTGAAGAACGGGAAGAAAACTTGATGTGCAATTTGGAATTATATTTTCTTTTATAGGTTGACAGTCGGAGTGCTGGAGTATTAGTAATTTTGTAGATAATGATGGTTGAAGAGGTTGATGATGTCCAAATTAAAATAAAGAGTCTAAAATAACATTTTCGAGAAACATCTTTTTTCATCTTCTGTTGATTTTTTTTTTTTAATTAAATTTGAATAGAATGTATTATAACAATAAAGACAGGTTTTCTTCCATTCAATTTCATTTCATCAATTCTTCAAGACACTTCTTTCTTCAACAATGCTTTCATCACCTTTTGAAATGAATTGTGTAAAAAACAGACTGTAAAGAATACGTTTCAGTTTATAGCCATTCACTTTTTTAATCATTTACCTTTTAACGTTAGAAAAGAACTTGGGAAAAAGTATTTTCTGAAATCTTGTACTAATTCTAGATGTTTGTGATATTTTTTTTTTTTGGTGGGGGGGGGGATGTGCTCTGAAAACAAGCTCTTGCTTACTGCCACTCTTTAAATAAATAAATAAATAAATAAATAAGTCTTCAAGTTCTTCACATCTCAACCAACTACTGTTCTTCTACAAGTCTTCAATTCTTTCTTCAAAAAAAAACTCATCATTTATTTTATTTATTTATTATTTAATCTTTTCCATTTGTAAGGAGTATAAAATCATTCATTAATAAACAAAATATTATACTACTCCATTAATTAATGTATATTTATTTTAAAAATCTATATAAAAATTCGGAAGAAAAATAGAAATGGCACACATTTAAGAATCGATTACTTTTATTGATTGAAACAAAAAAATTATATTAGCAGCGAGAAAGATTTTTTTTTATTTGTTTTTTGAAGATTAGGCAAAAGTTTAAGGAAAGCCCGGAACAGCAGCTTCCAAGTGTGCTTAGATTAGGTTATAATTCACGGCAGGGAAGAGGAAGAAAGTTGTTTTTTTTTATGTACACTATAATTGGTTTGAAATTCTAGCTGAAATTTTTAACGTATTAAGACTTGGATTTTTAAGCGAGTTAGTCAACAACGGTTTGCGAAAGTGACCGTAAGGTTCCCTACTCCACTAATATAAAATCTTTGAATATATATTTTGTAGATAACGACACACCAATCTTATAAAAAAACATAAACGCTTGGAAAATTTCGGCTACAATTTCGTTCCATTTTGAAATTAAGACGAACCCTTAAACATATTCAAACAGTCAACACAATCTCGAGTCCAAAATGAATTAAGATAGAACTGAACAAAATTTAATCAACACTGGCAATAGATTTTTAGAATTTTTAGTTTTAATATTCTCTACGAGAGTAAAACTACTAAATATTTCTTCCCACCATCTGTATAACATTATGTCCTACATTCTATAATCTTAATTTTTATTTTTTTGCTGCGATTAAAGATAAAAGTAGCATTTATTTTTATCACTTCATTTTTGTAAACTTGTTCTTGTACAGCAATAACAAAGTTTAATAGCCATGAAAATTATGCCTGATTAATAGAAAACTTAAACAAGTAGTAGAAACGAAACTTAATAATAATAATAATAATAATAATAATAATAATAATAATAATAAAAAGTAGCATCCCATTGGTGGAGTAGGGTTGAGGAGAATGGAAGGTTAAGGATACTGGCCTTTGAATAGTTGGTAAAGAATTTTGTTAAAACATCCCTTTCAACTACTTCCAATGCACTCTTGTCCTTTTATATCTTTTTTCGGTTTCTTTTTTTTTAATTTTTGTTAAAAGAATTTAAAACTTAAGAAAGTCAGAGTCCAGGTTCTTGTTTGGTGAAAGAGCTGGGAGAAAAATTAAAAATTATAGATAAGCTCCATTAATTCCAGAACAGTTTGTGAAGATGTAGAGAAAGATAAGGAGTCACAACACAACAACCATTTTTTTTATAGTTAGTAATCCTTAGCTTCTTAAGGAAGAAATCAAAGTTATAAAAATTAATCTGAACAGCACTGCTGATACAATAGTCAATTTCTTTTTTTTTTTTTATACTGATAAGGTTGAAAAAAAAATAATTATAATAAATGGGCGTGTTCGTTCCTATACCTGAGCAAACTAAAATTGTAAGAAACAAAATGAATGGAAAAATACCACATGAAAACCCAGTCATCAGGTGCTTTATCGCTGTGCATTGACAACTTTTGAGCACAGGAATGAGAGTTTTAGAAAAAAATTCACACTGCCTTTTATCCTACGAAGATAAAGAAATAATAAAATGGCATCAAGGAGGTGTGATTTATGGTTTCATCTGCACTATTACTTATGGTGACAAAATTTGAGATGATCTCCGAGTAAGGTTTCAAAAATTTGGCACTCGAAACCTAAGAAACATTGTTGTCCCCCTCAAGACGTACGTGTGCATCCATTCCAAATGTTGTTACCATTAAGAAAACGGTCAGTGAAGAAGAAAGATTCCTGTGGCTCAGGTTGCTTGCTTGCTTTCTCGTTTTATTCCTAGATGATTTTTCCATTTTTAGAATAATCAGAATCAGAGCTGTTTCGCTGTACTTAATCAATTCAAGCAACAATTGTTTCTGTTGTATTCAGTTGGTGGAATTCCGGAGCTGCATTATCACTGACACTCGTTTCCATAGTATCCATGGCTTCACACGAACTGTCCGTGGTACTCGTAGCTGCCTTAAGAGCCGCTTTGCTATTGGCTGACCATGTGTACGGTGCACGGGCTTCACGCCGGGCTTGCCTTCTTGCACGTCGTTCCTCCAACATCACCTGAAGTTGCTCCATTTTGCCTCGGGTTGCTCGATTCTCCAGGGTGAGGCGCTGATATTCCTCTGTTGGAGAGAGAAAAGAAAACAACACGATCAAAAAATTATACATAATGGTACTTTTACCTCAAAACTCAGTTATTGATACCCTACTTTCATTTAAACTAAAAATTAATATCTTCTTCAGTCTTACCTTGAGATTTGCTGGCCCCCAATCTCTCCGATACAAATTTTGATTGTGCAGAGGTACTGGGTCCATGGGTGCCATGGCGACGATATTGAGGTGTGGCTCCCAATAAGTCATTGAGAATGTGGATGATGGTGCTGATGTCGCGCTTTGGTCTTCCATGCTTATCTTGGAGTGCTGGATTGAGAGTCCCTGGAAGAAACAATAAAGCTATTCTTCACAAAGAAGATTAAGGACTTATTACTTAAGCTAACAGAAAAATAATTTTGAATTGAAATTTATTGAAATACATATATAAAACCATACCACTCTAAGAAGTAAATATTGAGAATGACCAAGCTATCATTACAACAACGAACTTAAAAAGTTTACGAGAATTGTAAATGTGGAAAAATATGAATGGGTAATGGGTGAGTAAATTAGAAGATAGTGAAGGTATACAGTGGGCGCGTGACATTATAAAAAGTGAATATTTATATAGAAATTATTTAAATTTAAAACAAGATTAAACAGTATAAAAAAACGACTTTGATGAAACTTTCACTATCGCCTAGGTATATCAGTCCATATCTTAAAAACTACTGAACCGATTTTGATGAAACTTGGACTGTTCCCTAAGTTGAAAGATACTTAATCCAATAAAAAAAGGTTTATTGCAATTCGATTTCTAGTTTCTGAGAAATACGTGGACAAACATACATGCATACATACACTTATGAAATTTGGCATATTTGTTTAGAAGCCCACATAGACTAACATATGAATATTGTGCAATTCCAATAATATTACATACATACACATCGAATTGATAACCTCCTTTTTTGAAGTCGGTTAAAAATAATTCTAGGGTCCGGCAGTTGAAGTAGCAAAACCATATGAAAGTAATATCTGATCATAAGATACGTTCTATTTCATATTGTTGCAATATACAGGGTGTCCAGTAAAGAGCGAACGAAAAATTTGGTAAATGGTAGAATGGGCGATTC
Source organism: Rhysida immarginata (assembly GCA_023313115.1). NCBI lineage: Eukaryota > Metazoa > Arthropoda > Chilopoda > Scolopendromorpha > Scolopendridae > Rhysida > Rhysida immarginata. The sequence goes on along the minus strand of JAHWFO010037920.1, from coordinate 1,683,318 downwards.
TAAGCAAAACGTTCATATGAACATGGGTTCGAATTTGAATGATAACAGATATGAACTGTTCAATTCGGACCCATGTTCATATGAATTTTTTTTGGTTATAATCAACCATATAACCATTTACCAAATTTTCGTTCACTTATTACGGGACACCTTGTATAGGCGGGCGATTATAGGAAGACACAGGGCATTAAACTTCCGTCGCCATGGATCACTTGATCCTTTGGAAAAATCTCACAAAAACAGTCATTGTTTTAACAAAGGCTGAGGAAGAGAGATTGTCATTAAAGATGACTGACTGCTTTGGTCATGTGACTACGTTTTACCTTCAGTAAATGGGAGTGGCCATGTATCTTCCTATAATCGTCCGACTATAGCCTTCTAGATATACCAGGCCTGAACCAACATCTCCTAGAAAGGTAAAACATTGTTACGTCGTTCTGGTGGTGCTATTTATTACCAAGGCCACTTAAAGACAAGGCCTATTCACTGAAACGCCACTGAAAGAGAAGGCCTACATCATCAGAGGGCGATATTTAGCGCTTATCATTGGTGGAAATCCCTAATTGGTTCAACGTCACAATCTCAGTGCTTCAGCAAGACATTATTAACGTCATGTTCAGGCCTGGTAGTTTCTAGAAGGCCGTGCTATAGCTCTAATTCGCTGAGTTGAAAAATTGTACCGCCTTGCACGAATATGTATACGTTTTATATGGATAAATTTAAAGGCCATATTGAATAATGAGTGGATAGCACAGTTCATATCCTTTTGATAGGCTATATCTCTTTTACCAATTTGGAAAAAAAAATATTCAAATTTTAGCTTATTACTGAATCTACTCTACGCACCTAAGTCGCATCGGTATCGTATGTTATGCATAGAGATTGAATATCGATTATCGATAATTATGATTTTTTTTTTTATAGTATCCATGGGAATATTGAGCACTGATCAATACAAAAAATTATTGTGTACTCTTAAACTGCTTTGGTTCCATTTTGCTGTGACTCACCATCTCGAGTCACCACATCCATTTTCGAGATATGGAATATTTCAGAAATTCTATTTGTTGTACACAAAATATAAACTGTTGCGACTAATGCGATTTCGATTCCAGCTGTTGTACATACAAATTCTCTTCATCAATATTATTTAATTTCTAGAAGCATTTATAATTCTGCTCCTGTATAATATATTAAATATATTTCCCTTAAAGGAAATTGGCGGAGAGTTATAAAAAAATGGGTCTCTTCAAATAATGATTTTGATTCTTTTTTTCCTTTTCCATCATAATTTTATATTATTATTTTTTAATCCTCCTTTTAGATTTAGTTTTTAGTTTTAGTTTTAGTGTAAATCCTACGAGCTTAGGCTCAGTGGTTACATTTTATTGTATTAACTGATTTTTATTGTATTGTATTGTAATTATTATAAACTGATTGTATTATACAATAAAATAATTTAAATTAAATTAAAATTAAATTAAAATATTGATCCCAGAGAAATTTGGATGCGATATTCACAATAAGCGATGAAAGACGTATTTATTTCATATATGTCCCGCACCTTAAAAAAAAAATGTGGACAGAACGGAAATAAAGAATTCCACTGGTTACGGTCCTTAAAGATTCGACGTAAAGTTCAACTTCCAAGAAGTTTTAGAACTGTTCAGCTAACAAAGGATGGAGATGGGAAAGCACAAAATTATTCGAACAAAAACATCATTTTCTTTTCAACCGATTATATGGCAGTAGACCTTTTCTTCTCCTCGCCCTCCCCCGCCCTTCGCGGGCTGCTGCGCACTCGCCACTGCGCACGAGCTGCCCTCCAAGGGATCCATTATTGCGTTCCACAACATGGGGGGAAAGCAACGTGTCTTGCATGAAAAATGGCCAGAACAATAAAGAAAACAGAAATAGATAAATAAAAACTGCACAGGACGCATGCAATCACGTCCGAATCTAAACGTCAGCGATTTGCTTGCTTTTTTTTTTTCTCCTCTCTCTCTCTCTCTCTCTCGTTCTCTTTCATCAAAGGAAAGTTCTTTTAATAGAGCAAACGTTTTAAGACGTCCAAAATAAGTTCGATATCAACTTTTGTTTTGTGTTTATAAGCCAATGAAATGAAATGTTTGCTAGAGGGGGGCTTCTCTTTCTGTCTCCACCCAAAGTGAAACTCTGTAGCAAAACTTTTTTTCTCTTTCTCTCATTCCCCTTGCACCCTTCTCCAAACAACAGTGGCCCGTGCATCCGGTTGACCTTGACAAGGTTCATGTACCAGACGTCTGTAGTTCTATTTTACGTTGAACTCGTTTCCAGCTTTCTCTCTCGTCTCCACCTCCCCCACACCCTTTTCTGTCGGCCATTTTCTCTTCACTCTTGATATATTTATGAAAGTTGCCCACGAAATTTGGCTGAAATAAATCAGAGACGGTCGTTCATCCCTCGTCAATATAGTCTATGCGGATGGAGCCAATTTCATTACCGCTCAGCTCAAAGCGCTATTTTCGTTGATGAGTGGAAAATTTCTTTTTGAAGTTAACTTTGTTGTGATTGTAGGCATGGAAAAATGCTAGTAGGTTTCAATTCTGTGCTCTAGTTACCTAAAAATAAATTGGCAGACAATTGTGATAGCGGATTTTTTTTTTCCTACTTATTTCATGAAATACTGATTTAGTAAAAATAGAATTCGAAAATTCTGTCTGCAATTTCAGTTCGGCAAAGAATGGTTAATAGATCTATGAAATAAATACAAGTAATAACTGAATACCGAAGTAAGATCTTTAAAACAATATAACTATTTTAGAGAAAGAAGAATATATAGATTTAGAAAATTTTGATTCTTTAGCTTAATCCAATTGTTAATTTTTTAATTTTGTTTATTAAATCTGAGGTGTAAGATTATCTGAATTTAGGTGTTGATAAATGAACACTTATATTTCATTGAATTCAGTATTGACTCATAGGTATAAAATAAAAGCCATTACAATTGTATAAAGCTCACTTTTTACAGGCTTTGATCGTTCAAATTACTGTATTTTTTTTACTGTCCACTTGATGTTCGTTGTTGTTTTATTTTCTTCTCCTCCTCATATATAAACGTTTCGGATCATTTTTTCGATCCAACATCAGATTCTTCCTTTTCTGTTAAAATTTCTTGCATCTAATTTCTATTATAAATGTTTCAATTCTATTTATAATTTTGGTATTAACATTCGATTTATAGCAACTAATTAAACGGTAAATCATAATTTTCTATGATATATGACATTTAAAGAACCTGAGCACAAAAAAAAAAAAATAATACATGTAATAATAAAATGTAATTGCATTGTTGTATTAAATTAAATTATTTAACTTTTGATTTTGAGAAGTAACTCAATTCGAATTTTAACTTGAATAACTTCTCTATCGAATTTTAGCGCGTTTCTTAAAACGAAAATTACTTCGAAGATATAAATTACTTTACTAGTTTCTGTACATGTACTAGTTCTATCCAGTAATTAACAACATAGAAGTCATTCAGTTCTTGCCTTTTAAGCTCATCCTGTATGAGAAAAAGCATCCAAAAACTTAATCACAGTTAAATTGCAATTTGAATCGAGTTACTTTAATAAGATTGAAAAAAAAATCAAAATTTAAATAATTTAATATTTTACTTTAATATTGTATTAGACTTGGTTTGTTTTCTTTTGCTGAAACTATTGGTTCGTATTTATTTTATTTTTATATTTATAATTTGTCTTTGTTTGTATTTTAAAATATAGCCATTTTTGAGTGCGATTATTTATTTCATTTTTATTATATTTATATTCTGTCCGTTTGGACTCTAAAATATAGCGATTTAAGTGTAAGTTTAGATTTTAAATCAAAATCTCACGAGCAAAAGTGCTCATTCAATTTTGGTAGATTTTGTATGTATTGTAACTTATTTTTGTAAATTTTGTAAAATAAATAAATGATAATTAAATATAGGTGTTTTTATTTTTGTGAGTTTTTAAAATGTCATATATCGCTGAAAATTATAATAAATTCCACCTCAACGTTTCAAACGTTTCAATTTAGTTAATAAATAGTAAATCGTTTAAATAAATTAAAATAATTAAACATTTTAATTTCTTTTAAAACTTCCCAATTTGCGTTAATTTCTATGGATGGTTTTACCAAATTATTTTCATTTAATTTTCATATCCTATTTCATTAAATAATTAGTTGCCTTTGTAATTATGCTTACTTCTCTCCAATTCGTGAATGGTTGCCTCCATTCACTTTATAATGACTTAATTTATACGAGTAAATATGGAATTTAATTTAAGAAAACGGATATTAGAAACGTGTTTTTGAAGCTATTAAATTTATAATTCTAAGGAAAAGGGAATCTTACCCTGATAACTATTAGAATAATTCCTATGAGAGTCTTTTAAAATTTTCTTCTCATGTTCTGGAATATAGAACAATGTCCCCATGTTATTTTCGCGCTTTGCTTGCATTTCTGATTAAGATTCTCTTTTCCTTAGAATTATAAATTTAATAGCTTCAAAAACACGTTTCTAATATCCGTTTTCTGGTAAACCTATAAAGTCCACAAGATGGCCGCGCCCGCGAGTAACAAGAATAAATGACGAGTTTATGAAATAATATATTTCACAAATTTGTTCATTTATTCCTAATAGTAATGTATGAAGTATATATTTTACGAAATACTGTTTATATAAAAAAACAACCAATAATTATATGCTCTGTATTAGTTGTTTTTATTAAAGCATTACCGTTTGTTTGATTCGATTTTAAAAAAAATGAAATTTAAGCTTAAGATATTCAAATTGGCAATAATGCAGTGATGGGAAATGTGAACGAACTATTTCTGAGTCTGAACAAACAATTTTATAAGTAATATATATATAAAATAAATAAGGTTACTTAAAATTATATACATGCCCTCCCGACCTCCGCCATCTTGGGGACGTTACTTTATAGGTTTACCCAATGGGAGTCTCCTCTTTCTAACAGTGCATCAAATAAGATTGTTGCTGTTGCTAACCTTTCGTCACTCATCGGAAGTAATTTAATTCCCTTCAACGAAAACGCAAGGCCAAAAAACTCAGGCAGTCACGCACTTTAGACATTCCCAGGAAATTCTCATTATTTTTTAAAAAATCATTTGCGAGGTTCAAAATCGGTTTGTATTTGCGGTAGAATTATTGCTATTTGTCATGCGCAGCTCCGTCAGTTTTTAAGCAAACGAATAATTACTCCTAATTCAACTTTGATACATTTCAATTTTGATTTTAAGCGGCAGAGGGAGCATATTAATCTAGGACAAGCAAGAACTTTAAATTAAGTTCAACCCATTCTTTAATGATACTTGAGAAACTGTCCTTTGCGAACAGAAATAACAGAATTCTGAATTAAATCTCTATTAACATTTCTTCTAGGAGTATGCAAGAAAAATTAATTTTAGGTCATAGTGGGAGGCCTGTGCGAATGTACTATTCCACCATTTCAATTTATTTAAAAATGGACTCGAAGTTTATCTGCAATATAGGTTAGCATTCAGAAAATAAAGAAGCCTTCCTGTTCTTCAATTATTTCCTGCGAAATCCGTCACTCTACCTGTCAATATGAAGGCGCAAAGGGGGTTAAATATAAGCAAACCATTCATAAAAAAAAAAAAATTATTAGCGTAAATTGAAATAGCGATAATTTTTGCCTAATTCTCTGAATAATATTTCCAGGGATATGCGAAAACAGCTACGCATAATCCATGTTGAGCCTACGACTAAAAGCAGTAAAAGTGGGTTTCCCTCACGAAAATTCACATGACTGCGATGATGCGTAACACAAGTAGTTCGACGAAAATAAATCTAAAAGTCAAATAAAGCATCCCTAAACATATGGCAACCAGCCAACAGCTATTTCATGTCTACAAATATTGAGACCAATTATTTCCCACCATTCGAAATATGGTTAAAGCACCTTGATTTTAAATGAGAATGAAAGCTGAGTATGTGTAACCCTGTATCTCTTTTTTCTCTACTTTAAAATAAATAAATAAATAAAAATAAAAAAAAAATATATAAAAACTTAACGTGTACTATACTCGATTTGCCTCAATTTCTCATTCAGGGCGTGGCGACATTTTCCCTCAGTTTATTATTATTATTATTTTTATTTTTGTAAAAGGCGTTCCAGTTAATTTTTTTCCTAATTCGAGGACCGTGAAAGGCCCTGAAATGCAGCTTATTTTATATGCAAATCCAGTTCTCCCCATCATCATCATCATCATCATCATCATCCAAATATTACTTTCAGATGCACCGTTTTATAAATGATTGGAGCGGCTACTATAATTGCGAGTATCGTTTTGTTATTTCTGTATAATAAATTTGCAGCTAATGAGTAAAAAGAAAATTAATTTTCACAAATTCTATTCCACATTGTCTTTAAAAATCAAGGCTCCTTTAGCAGCTGCTTGTTCCTTTCAGTGTAATACTGTAAAATTGTTTACAATTGAAGCTAATGCAGGTGGTACTTCAGTTTCTTAATAAAAAAAAAAAAAAATGGTGATACAGATCTTTTATCACCTGTAGTCAATAATTTATTTATTTCGGTATATAATTTCTTCCCTTATCCCCCCCTCTCTCCATCTTTCGTTTCGTTAGTTAAATTAACATTGACAAAAGGAAAAAAAAATCCGTGATCTGGATTTGAACCAGGAACCACGAGTATCTAGTTCATCGCCACTTTCACACAAGTTTCAGTTACAAAATGTTATATTAAGTGAAGGTGATTTAAGTAGCATAGAAGAATACTGGAATAACAAAATGATTTTTTAAGTAAAATATGATAAATTAGAAGCAAAAGGATCAGGGTGGATAATAAAGAAAACCATTTGCTGCGACGTTTATTTCACTTAAACTTTTCGGGGTGCGGCGATTATTTGAGGGCAAATGCATTCATTCTTAATTCTTTTTTTTATATAATTTTTTTTATAAATTTATGGGTAAATATTTTAAATTTCTATTTGTTTTCTTAAAGAAAATAATAATGAATTGGTAAATAATTTTCCAATAATAACAGCGGCGGCGTTTATTTCACTTCATATTTTTATTATGGTGCGGCGTCTATTATTCAAAGAAATACATGTAACAAATTCCCGTTTACATCCTCCACAAGATGTCGAACTCGAAGAAATTCGATGTAATTTTTAAAACAAGTTATTTCATCATATGTACCTTCTCCGAAACACGAGATGATTTCAACTGAAAAACATCACTGTTCTTAAGGTTCGTGAAGTTTTATTTGCAAAAACGGATGTTGAAACAACATTGGGAAAAGGTTACATCTCGGTGAACCAAGGCTTCAGATTACCAGAAAATTTGCATATGGAACAGAAATGAACAACGAAGAAAACTTTTTTTTTTTAAAAAAAACAAAAAAACATTACGTGATTCCTAAATATGCTGAAAAGGAAAAAGAATTCTTCCTTTCACTCTTTATTTTGGTCAATTACCACCCCCCCAACATGGAATTTTTGCTGGTCGTCGTTGACCCTTGGGTGCAGCGTCCTTGAAGAGCCCACTTCTTGAGAACCAAGACGCAGCCACCCACGCAGCAGCAGCACCACCATTCGCCAGCATGATTAAAAGCCCGCTCTACCTGTGTGGGTTGCAACTCAAGCCCAGCCAGACCCGGAGGACAGAATTCGGAGGCAGCAGCCACTTGAGCCGCTTGTGGAGGCAGGCGAGGCAACCAATGGGGTTCGGCGAAGGGGGGCTGGCAACAGCCATCAGTGCCGGCATTAATAAGGAGCAGGCAGCAGCAGCGGTGCCATCGACGCTGTGGAAACGGCGACAGTATCGATTTTCTCAGGGCTTCATGTACCCGAATCCCACCCTCCACCCTTTTCCCCCGTCTTCCCTCGCTACCATCATCATTGTCCAGTTAAAAACAGTTGATGACATAAACGCATCCTTAAACTGATGATGAGGGAGAGAAATCACTGGAATGCTACACAGGAAGATGGTGGGAGGGGAGGAGGTATTGCAGAGAGGAACAAAAAAAAAAATAATATAATATTGTTATCAATATAAAAATGTATATTAAACAAGAGTTGAACAACCTTGGATGAGGTCTGTCGCAAGAGATTTATTGAGAGAAAATGATTTTATTATTGAAGAAATGCGCAATCTAAAACTTCATCGCGCCCACTGTAGCAAATTATGAACAATGTAATTCGAGAGAACTACCCTTTGACCTTTGCCCGACGACCTTTCGAGCAGGATTTGAGGAGCAGGAAAGGCAGCTATTGCCCCACGTGCTTAAAAGCCAGCTCGTGCTTGCCTTTTAAATAAAATCCATTTCTTACCTGAGAAGGTGCCCGAATAGACGCCTCTCCCATGGTGATGCATGCTTTCGATGATGGCCCCTTGTCTTCGTCGTATTGGCGCAGAATCCTGGAAGAGGGGAGAGAAAAAAAAAGAAAACGCAAATGCAGGAGGGGAATGAAATGAAATCCTCAATTATTTCATCATTGCGAAAACATGAGCATTCGAGTTTTTGTTTAAAATTTTAAAATACATGAGTAACATTAAAAAAAAAAGTCCTTGGTTTTATATAAGCGGTGGGAAATGCAATGTCTGTTCGCCTTGAATTCTCGCATCGCCTGAATATTTATTCGCGGCCTAATGTATTGCGCTGTCCTGCGTGACTGATGGCTTTGCCCCGTCGTTTATTACCGTTATATATACAGGGTGTAAATTTTAAGTTGACAAAGCAGAATAACTCGAAAAATAAGCTTCACACGAAAAAATGCGTAGAATCCAAAGTTGATTATTTTCGAGGGGGCATCTGCTGGTGCTAAAATTAGCCCACCCCCCCCGGCCCCTGGGGGTGGGGCGGGGGGCAACTTTAAAATTTCAAATGGGAACCCCTATTTTTTATTGCAGATTCAGGTCCTACATAAAAAACTACGTACATTTTGTCTGAAACATTTTTTTTATTTTTGGTAGATGGCGCTGTAATTCAAGAAAATCCATTTTCTCATTTTTGCGTGGAAATAACTAATTTATTATTCATTTCGATTCCTACATTGTTTTAACTACAATGTAATTTGAAGACATTTCGTCAACAAACAAATAACGTAAACATTGGCATTTTTTTCAGAATGTTTACATTTTAAATTCTGATCTTTAGAAGAAAAGATTGTAATTTTTCAACTGTTTTTGTGAGTGTACAACGCCGTATTGCTTTTGAATTTACATTATGAATTATCTTTCTGTGGAAGAAAAAATTGAGATGGTGTACATTTATGGAGAAAGTGGGAGAAATTTTGATAATGCAGTCGCGCTTTATGCTCAGCGTTTTCCTGGCCAAACGCGATCACGGTCTTCTTTTGTTCGAGTTATTAAACAATTTACTGCGGAAGGTAGTGTGAACCAGAAAAAAAGAACCCGTGCAGCTACTGTTTGTGGAGAAAACAATCAAGTGTCAGTCCTAGCTGCTGTGGCTCATAATCCACATGCGAGCACAAGAGAAATATCAAGGCAATCAGGAATTTCACATATGAGTGTTTGGAAAATGCTGAAGCTCCACAAATTTCATCCATATCATGTATCTATGCATCAGGAACTACATGGCAATGACCACCAAAACCGTCTAACGTTTTGTCACTGGGCACTTCAGCAGATGCAAACAAACCAACATTTTTTTTGCACGAGTTCTTTTCTCCGATGAGTCAACATTCACAAACCACGGGGAAGTTAATCGACATAACATGCATTACTGGAGTGAACAGAACCCACACTGGATTCGAGAAGTCAACCATCAGCGACCTTGGTCAATTAATGTTTGGTGTGGGATAATTGGCGATAAACTTATCGGTCCATATTTTATAGACGGTAATTTGAATGGCAACAAATATCGTAACCTACTTGAAAATGAACTACCAGATCTACTTGAAGACCTGAGTATTGAACTTCGACAACACATGTGGTTTCAACATGATGGTTGTCCAGCGCATTATTCATTAGTAGCGCGCGAAGTACTACATCGACTTTACCATGGTCGCTGGATCGGCAGGGAAGGTCCTGTGAATTGGCCAGCCAGATCGCCTGACCTTACATCGCCAGATTTTTTCTTATGGGGTTACCTCAAAGATATCGTTTATAAGGAAACGCCAACCACTCGCGAAAACATGATTCAAAGAATAAGAGATGCTTGCGCTGCAATTACACCAGACATGTTATCAAGATGTGTTCAGGAATTTACAAAACGAGTCAATAAATGCATCGAAGTTGGAGGTCATCAATTTGAACATTTAATTTCATAAAACGGCGAGATGCAAGGGATTTAAGGACAACAAGCAGGCCGAAAGTGAGAGGCGAGGGGACTCACTGGAAATACAAGCACCCCGAAATTCATTTACTTGCAAGTATTTGCAAATAAGAAAAAATAAAACGAAAACAATCGGTCCTTTTAAGGACCACCAAATCTTAAACGGGAATAACTTCATCTTTACACAGTCTTTTACTTTTTTACTCTGTTAGTTAATGAGTTCACTCGTTAGTACGTAGGATGTTCGGTTAGTTAGTTAGCTAATCAGTTGATTTGTTTGATAATTATAAAGTTGTGTGGCCTCATGACCACGAAACAAAACAAAATTATCCTAATCCGCGGCAAAAAATAATAAAATAATAACTTTGCGGCAAAATTTACGAAGTAAATAAGTATTTTTTATTTCTCCGTAACCATTTCCACGCAAAAATGAGAAAATGGATTTTCTTGAATTACAGCGCCATCTACCAAAAATAAAAAAAAATGTTTCAGACAAAATGTACGTAGTTTTTTATGTAGGACCTGAATCTGCAATAAAAAATAGGGGTTCCCATTTGAAATTTTAAAGTTGCCCCCCGCCCCACCCCCAGGGGCCGGGGGGGGTGGGCTAATTTTAGCACCAGCAGATGCCCCCTCGAAAATAATCAACTTTGGATTATACGCATTTTTTCGTGTGAAGCTTATTTTTCGAGTTATTCTGCTTTGTCAACTTAAAATTTACACCCTGTATATTCACTACTTTAGATACACACGGTTAAAACTTTAAGTTTTTAAATTCAGAAATGATTTGTTGTTGTAATTACTATTCGTCCTTCCTTATCACTTCCATATGACATCAGCAAGTTTTAATTTTAATACCAAACAAACGCCAACCAGTTTGCTTAATGCCACTTTTTCTTCAGCGTCAACTACTTTTGTAAAACTTCTTTTTTTCTCCTCCTCCAACCCATCTAATAGAAAAAAACTCGAGGTTTTCTTTTCTTTTCCAACCGCTTCTTTCTTCCTTTCTCCAGGAAATATCAATTTTCTTTTTAAAAAGACCTAACAACAACAATGGCAAAATCCCCTGTCGCCATAGCATTTGTTTCCACGGCAGATGACGAACTGTATACGGAATGTTGGGATAGCGCTCCACGTGCCAGTTCACGACCTCCAAACAGGAAAAGCTGCTCATTTCTAATATAATTTTTTTTCGATACTTTGCTGCGTCACCAGTTTCTTCGATTATATCGACAAAGAAAGACAGAAGAAGAAAAAAAAAAACCAAACCACTTCACGTTTATGTTATTCTTGACTGAATGAAAAACCAAACGTTCCATTTCGAATGCAGGACGTAAATTTAAAATGCTTCGTTAACGAGTAAACGGCCCTATTAAGTCCTACGCAGACCAGTCCTGCTTCCCACGTGAATCCGGCGTAACTCATTCAAGCTAGCTTTCGAGTTTAGCTCGTCATGGAGGAAGAAATTAAAAACAGTATACATTTGTTGGGTTGTTGTTTTTTTTTTTTTTAATTTTTATTTTTTAAAGCCAAGCATTTATCAACGCAAGAGCAAAGAGCGCTCTGCCGGGCTCCGAGCCAAAGAACGACGCTGACCTTCATCACTGGCCGGGATTTTCAAGAAACCGAAAGGGAACGCACATTGACGTCAAGAACTACTGCACGTGGAAACTTATCTCTTGCCATAACAAATTGTATAGTAAATAGCAAACAGGTTCAGGAAAGAGAAAAAAAAACCCACCGAATAGAGAATGAACAGATTAAGTTTTGAAGCTGAGTGGAACCTGCCATCAAGAGCAAGGCCCAAGACTCCACCTCTAGTCTGCCTAATTAATCAGTGCACCCAGGTTCCACCCTTCGTCCACTTGCGAATAAGGTCCTCCCCACCTTCCAAAACCTAGTAGTACATAGATGTTAAATAAGTTGAATTACTTAAAATTTTCGATGCGCCTTTACTGCCATTGCATACAGCTTTCAGCTCAGCCATACAAATTACTCCTCAGCTGTATAAGCAAATGCTCCATAAGGTAAACAAGGCTCTTCAATCGAGTGTTGTGAAATAGGAACACCCAACGAAAAACAGTTTGTGCCCTACAATTTATTCTGTAACCGTCTGAATAATATTTTTCCCGCTTCCTCTTCAGTTTTTTTCCACCTTTGAAATTCCAAAATATTTTCGCATCCAATGCAGAAGGAAAAATCTCTCCAAAAGGAATATCCTACTTTAAACCCAAGGACTGAATGAACAGCCCAATTTGGAGCGACAGCTGCTGCCGCTGCGTTTCCTCTCCCAGCAACTTCCAAGTTCAGTTAACGACAAGAAAAAACTCGGCGTTTCATGTCATCTTCTCCAACCATTATTTCAAAACCCGTTCTGCAGGAGATTTTTACATGCTTTTCGTTGGTTTATTTGCAACTTTAAGCGCAACCTGCGATTACTGAAGCCTTCGATAATTTTAATTGAACTGGTTTTTGTTTTCATGGTTGAAGTTTAAAAACGATGTCCGAGTTTTTTCGTCTGCGAAACTGGTTGCACGAAATTAACCATTAAAAATCTATTATTTACTCCTGTGAGTTTTTTGACAATATTAATTTTTTACAATCCGAAACTTGCCACAGCTTCGAAAAACATATGCGATGGAAGTAACACCAAAGGAAGAAAAGAAACCACCATTCCACATTTATGGCGGTCTTATATTCCACAGCATGTTGATAATTACAGTAGATTTCATTAACAAATTAATTAAACGAAGAGTCGATAATCAATTTGAGCAGACAAATTCAGGAAGGTTTGATGTTTTAAACCTTTAAACAGACACGAAGGGACTTTCTATATCCAGTAAATTTAACGATTTTGTGAAAAACGGAATTAACAACTTTTACATAATTTCAATTGTAAATGCAATAAATCTGGCCTCGTAGAATCTCATAGACACACACATATCTGGACGATATAGACTTGAACTATACAGAATTCATTGAGCAACTATGGAAGACTTCAAGAATTTCTGAAAACCCTAAACGATGCTGCAGGATAATCCTGCAATCCATATTTCTTGCCATATCTCTTGAACAAAGATACAATTTTTAGCTGTATATATTTTATTATATGCATTACATGTGATCCACAGTAAATGTGAAACTGAGAACCATTTTGGGCCAAGCAAAGTTTACTCAACGACCAGTTGGGTACAATGAAGCTGAGGATATTGTCCTTTAATGCGTTGATGCTCTTTGAATAATTAAGCAATAATTTTTCAAGTGTTATTATTTCCAGTTTTTGTATCTGAAAATGTTTTGTGTTAATAATTGATCATCTAAAAATTCGTTTCTTGTAGTATTTGACCACTTTTTCTTCTTTAGGTTGTGTTCTTCTACTGTAACAGCCTTTGAGATAATACTGAGAAAAAATATCTAATGGCATTAGATCAGGTGATCGAGGTGGCCATAGTATTAACACTATCAATTTGTCTGAATTCTTGAACGGTGTATTATTGACTTGGCGAATTGTATAAAACACCATCTGCACATTTTTGAAGGAATCAGTCTTCAAACAACACTCTACAACGAACATCTTTAGGTGTACACTAAATCTATGTTGAGGCGTTCCTCACTAACAATGCCATCTGTCATGCATAAAATGAAATTTCTACAACGTGAATTTCAAAATGGTATCTTTATATTCACGGAATTTATAATCACCTTGTATAACCATGCATTGTTCCTTACGAATGCAACGAAGAATTCTTTGGCAGAAGACCTAAAGATGCTCAGTTGCCTGCAATTCTACCAGTCACATTTCCCTTTCAATATCTGTATTAGGAATGTTCCAGTATCCAACTGATGCAATAAATAATCAGTTTTCCAGTCTAATACTGGGCACTGAGGTATGTCATACCACTCCCCAGACTTAAGCAATTTCCTGAAGTCCAAGAGCAGTAATGCGTACGATTGGAAATAATTTGAGCGTACTAAATGAGATTAGGCATGAAGTATTATAAGGCTTGCTATGAATGCACATTTTGATGCGGGACATTATCACGATGAAAATCACGTAAGGGGCCTGTTCCACAGTAATAACAAGATACTCAGCTGTCTCGAACATCGAGTTAAGGGTAGCATTCACTGCCCTTGGCACACGACGAGTGGGCCAAGGCCATTCCTAAACACTCCTAAGACCATCACATCATAATCAGCTCCAAATATCACTTTTGGCACAACACAAGAGATAAGAATCGTTCTCCAGACATTCTTCACTCCTTCCCTTCCCTTCTCAATCAGGCTGGAAGTGATTTGTCGTTTCATAGGAACGTTTTTCACTGATCTAGAATCCAATTGCTTTGCTTTGTGTTACTTCACTAAGCCAATTGCATTTGGTTTGTGATCGGTCTTCGCTGCTCAAGACGTGCACTTTCCTACGAGTCGAGCACGTACTAATGGGCGTCTCTTGCTTTCCCACTTCCAAAAGGGGGAAGAGCTAACGAGCCTCCTTCAAAAAGGATAAATATTTTCCCTACTACTTCTTTTCTTCATGGGGAAGATGATGCGGATATTTGGAATTTTACATAAAATGGCATCATGGAGTTTTCCAAACGAGTTTCTTTGTAACCTCTTGACAAGTCATGGAGAGAGAGCTTGTACAATTTCCGCAAAGTTCTTCTGTGTTAATGTTCCACTATTTTCATGGCAGGACTGTAGTTTTTTTTTTAATGAAAATATGTTTGTTTAAAAAACAACAACTCAAAATGATTTTGAGTATCACCGTTATATTAATACCGAAAATTTTGTATAACTCCGTGTTATTAAAAATGCAAACTTAATTACCAAAATCTTTGTTTCAGAAAGTTCATCATTTTCAGAAACCATTCTTTTATTTTAAATTCGCTTTCAATTTTAGAGATCATCTCATTTTGAATGTAATTAATGTTTAACGGTGCAATTAAAACTGATCATTAAAAGTGAATTCCGTTTAAAAGTTCTCGCCCGTTCTTTGATTTATGAAGTCCTCCTCAACCTTAAACGACGAAATCCAGTTTATTCATGTAGGTTAAAACATTAAGTGTTTAAATCTTCTACACGAAATGACAAATCTGTGTTAGCATTCGATTAAAGAAAGAAAAAAAAAAAAAAAAGCAAACGCATGTTCCAAAAATCGCATAATTGGGTGAAAAAGAACACGTTCCGTCTGTGCAGTAAATTTTAAGTTAACATTTCTTCCCGGTAGTCACATGAAAATAAGAATTAATGCCAGAAATCTGGTTAAAGTATTTCGATGGTAGGAAATGCTAAAAGATCGTTATCTGGACACGCGTGCGACTCTCCGAAAAAGGAACTCCAGAGGGCTCCTCTACTGAAGCAAACCAGACGGCACGCAACTTGACTTTTAAAAAAATAGTTTCGCCTTTTGAAAAGGAAAAAAAAAAAAAAAAAAAAATTTTCCCCCCCCCTCACCCCCGTTTCATATGTTAGGAGTTCTTGAATTCAAAATGATGATTGCAAACATGGAATGGTAGCTCCACTTTTTTGACCAAAAGAAAGAAAAACACTTCTCTCTCAAAATACGTTCGAGTAAATTGATATAATTATCAAATGCACAGACTGGAACCATAAAAATTATACGGGGCACAAAACAGTATAAGACAATGAATCTACAATGGCAAAGGTTGTTTTTTTTTTAAAAGTAAATATGCCATAACTAACAAAAAAAAAGAAGAACGTATTTGATTTTTTCCTTTGTATTGATTTATTGAGTAAAAGACTTTAAGGAAGAAAGAAACTTATAAACAAATCGAACAAGTAATAATTTAACTACATTTAGTCCTAAACTGAAAATCCAAGCAATCCAAAGCGTAACAGACTGGACACAGCCAGCTTTTATGAATTGTGCACCTTCTTTTAACTATCTGTAATGCTATCTACAACGTTTATAACAGTGCAGTTGAAATTTATTGCTCTCATTAAAAAACATTACAAAGGTAAAGCCATTAATCTTGCTAAGGATCTCTAATGCAATTTTAATAATGCACTTTAAAAATTATTACACAGTAATTAGCCAATCCGATTTCCTGACTGTTGAAGTCGCTACAATAAGCTTACGTCTTGATGACAACCATTAAGTCATTGGTCTTGGCTTTAACCTCTGGGAATGTGCCAGTTTCCTAGGAGTTTTAAGTACTTTCAGGTCACAATTGTTTTTATACCTTTAGTGACAGCATTTTTACGAAAACTTAAAGCATTCCAGAATCTTATAAGTGTTATACTACTAAATGACCTTTTGTTGACCGAATCAACCTCAGATTTTTAAAAAAAATAAAAATCTATAGCTGATGCAGAGAAATCAAGGTGAATCAGACGATATTGATAAATATGGGAAAAAGGGAAGGGCAGGACTTTTTTTTCTTCCTTTTTTTTTTTTTTTTTTTGAAAAAAGATGGGATGAACAGCTCATAACTCACCTCGACATGGTTTTCTGTCCTACTGGACAGCGCAGCAGACGACAACTGGCGCAGTGTCTGCGTTAAATTGCGGCTGGCTTCAGCCAACGCTTTTGTGTCGAGCACCGGTCGCACCACTTCGACGGAGGGAGAGCGAGGGCTGAGGGCCCCGCTCCACTGCGGCGACAGGGGACACGAAGAGGGCGTCGACGGAGACGGAGGTGCGTCCTCCACAGACGAAGAAGATGAAGAAGAAGAAGAAGAAGAAGACGACGACGACGACGACGAGGTAGTAGAAGAAGATGAAGAAGTAGTAGAAGTAGAAGAAGAGTTGGCAGTGGCGGTGGAGGCCGAGGTAGCGGACAATGGCAACATCATAGCGGAGGATGAGGGGCTCTGCGACGGGGGTTTCCTCCCACCACTCGGGGCTACCGTGGACAGCTGCAACTGGATGAACATCATGTGGTCCCCGAGACGCATAGTTAAGTTGAGCGGTGCCTTACCTGAGAGAAAATCGCTCACCTGCGGGAGAATACAAAAAGAAGATATTAAAAGGAGTATTTCACAACTCGACAGTATGGAGTCTATGCACTAAACTTGCTTTAATATGACAGTAACTTATACTAACTGACGAGATTCTAGTGAACAGTGTCTATAATAAATGAATATGCCGACTTAAATATATGAGATTTTTAGACCATTTGACTTGTAATAGGACTAAATCGATACGAATTATCGATTAACAGGATTTAGGGGTACGTGTAAGCATATAATAACAAAAGTCGATCCAATACGCAGCTACAGTTAGAAAGCCACTGTTAACAAGCTATTAGACCTATAAGCTTAGGGTGAGCACAGTTTTTCTCTGCTAAAGAAAATTAATAATAAACCTCTGTCAGATAGATACATGCGATATTTTTGTATTATGATCTCCATCTCAAAAACTTTTTAAACTGCCGGTTCGGTAGGAGCCGAAGCGATATAGGTGGCGCTAACATCGGTCATATTGAAAATGGTGTCTATGAGAGAGAAACAATGTGTTCTGTGGTTTCATGAGACTAAATCGCAGAGAAGGTTTAGAAATGAGTATGGACGCGACCATCTCATGTTGAGTACCAAACGTTGGTATGGCAAGTTTAAAGACCTTCCAAGAATTCCTCGATTCAACGTTTCCTGACCAATGGTTTGGAAGAGATGGTCTTACAGCGTGGCCCTCACGTTCTCCGAACATAGTACCCTTAGACTTTTTTTCTGTGAGGTTATGTTAAGGATAGTGGTTGCTACACGTGTCCCCGATGTGAACACATTAAAGGCAAGAACAACGGATATGATATTGACAGTACATTGAAACTTCCCTTAACGGACACCTCTGAATAGCGGACACTACATTAGTTCCCGGCAAAGTTACATTGTCTTCTATGGGTCCAATACTTCTAAATAGCGGACCTTTTTAATAAAGAACGCGGACACAAGCTGTATTACTCCATGAACTAACTTTTCATTTTCGACTTCTTAATAGCAGACAAACTTTCACTTTCAAGTTTAAACATGAAAAATTCTTAATATATAGGTTAAAAAAAAGAGCCTCTCTTGCTTGCGTGTGTTCTCTGCTTATGTAAGTAAAGTCATTCTTTCAATAAGTAGCCTAAATTCATATGAGAAACATCACGTAGCTTGTATATCGTTACGAATTGATAAACTGCAGCACAGTACACATGTAACCTATTTTACTTGTTCGGTTTCTATATTCATGGCTGGAAAAAGAAAACTCCTTACTTTAAAAGAAAAAGTTGATGCTGTTCATCAACAAAAAAAGGAAAAATTCCGAATAACGGACACTTTTGTAGTGTCCCGAAGGTGTCCGCTATTGGGTAGTTTCACTGCAACAGAAAACGTGCTGCCGAAAACGTGGCAAGAAATTGAATATTGTCTAGATGTTCTCAGGGCTACGAAAGGTGCACATGTGGAAATGTACTAACGATATGAAAAAAGCTTTTTGAGAAGATCATAATGCAAAAAACCGCAT
Source organism: Rhysida immarginata (assembly GCA_023313115.1). Lineage (NCBI taxonomy): Eukaryota > Metazoa > Arthropoda > Chilopoda > Scolopendromorpha > Scolopendridae > Rhysida > Rhysida immarginata. The sequence goes on along the minus strand of JAHWFO010037920.1, from coordinate 1,664,526 downwards.
GTATCGATCTGACGTAGTTTTTTTATTAATTATTTTTTATAATTGGGAAAGACTTTGTGCTCACCCTTATTGTCAATGCTAATTGCTATTACGCTTATTGTTATCATTAGCTAATTACATTAGGCCCATTGCTGTCAACAGCTAAATGCTGTTATCCTTGCCCAGAATTCTCATCGGGTTTCATGGTTTTAGTATAAGCAGACGAATGAAATAGGCAAAACAGAAGAAAGCGCGCTAACATACCGTTTATTAAAAGACCACTCATCCTTAAGTATTTTACACAAAAGAACCCATCAGAGGCACACCCAGAGTTGTTTTCTTTTGGGTGCGGGGTGGGGAAACTCATCTCTCCTAACCCCCTTGCCTGGATGATTTCTACAAATCTATGCCTGAAAACTAATGTGTATGTTGTGTTTACCCTAATAGTATCTTTGAGGATAACGTCGTTGCCATCCTTGGCGTTCAGCTAGCTGCAAGAACATGGTACGTTAAATTCTCTGGACGTTAATTCCAAAGAGCATATATGGGACGGAGATTTGTGGTGCAAGCCCACACGCAATATGCACCACGAACTGGCGGACATTTTAAGCCTAGAAATGACTCACTCTCGCCCAAAAGAAACTAGGACGTCGGTCGGAATCTGTCCCATGTGCATCGTTACAGAAGGTAGCTCAGCACGATATTAGGTAGAGGCTTTTAATGCTAATGCTTCCGTTGAAGGGATTGTTTCTATCGGAAACAAAAAAAAAAAAAGTAGCTTTGGGAATTTTTAGAAGAAACAAACTTTTTTCTTACATCCGGCAGTAAAAATTATCATATTTTAATTAATCCCGGCTATAAAGCAAAAAAATTGTATCTCCATTGACATGTACGTGTTATAAGTGAGAAACAGGTGTTGAAGAATGATGGACTATTCCTGAATATAAAAGAGGTACGCCTGAATCGATCCTTTTTATTAGAAAAATAAATATTAGCAATATCGTTTAATAAAAATGAGCGGCTTCAATGATGCAAACGAGGATCGTCGAATTTAAGACTTTAAATTGACAAAACCCATTCATGTTTCAACTGAAGAGTTATAGGGTCGATGGGAGGAGACCATTGCTTCAAACCAGAGAACAATGTAGAATAGATCGCCATGTTCCCAGCAACGTTTGCGATTAGTTATACGTGCAATAAAACCCCGGATATCGTTCTAAGCGAAGATAAAAAAAATTTTACGGCTCTTAAAATAAGATTAATAGATCTGGCAAGAATTAAATGGAGCAACCATAAAAACAACTAACATCTGAAAGTGAATTTAAAGTCAAGGTGTTTAATGTCTCACATAATACAAGTAGTTGGTTCACTTATCAGAAACAATAACTCTACTCCCCCTTCTTGTCTCAAATCTTACAACTCCATAGGAAGTCTGGAATCGGGGTCTTTGTGCTGAAAGCACTCACGTGCGCCAGTGCCACCTGCCCATATCAGCCGATATATTTTATAATTATGCGAAGCTAATTGCTGGCGTAGTTGCTCTGCGAGTAAGATTTAATGCATTAATTAATATCAGCCACACCTCAAAAAACAGCTCTCAGAATTAAGGCAAACGCATTCATTTGCTGAAGAGGAAATAAAAAATTTTCAGGGTGTGCCCACCTCCTCCTCCTCCTCCTTCATACAAATATTCATTTCCTATAAAAAGAACAAAATCGATTATAAAGAAGAAAGGAATACTTTATCTAGTCACGATAAGAAATTCTTGTTCAAATTTCCAAGAAGTGGCAAATGGAAGAAACTAAAAGCATCAATTATGCAATCGAGACTATCAATCATCATGATGACGTAAAACAGTAATGAAATATTAGATAATAAATGCAGCAAGAACCGAACAACATTTTAATACCATTTTTTTTTTTCATTTTAATTATAAAAAAAAACAAACTACACAGACAACTGGTTTCGTCATTAATAAGCGAGGGAGTGCTCATGTAAATCGGGGACTCGTCACCTTTATGGAAAAACGATGCTTGACATCAATTGACTATGAAGTGATAAAACATTTCTTCGGCTGAGATACTTAAAACCTACTGACCTCCATATTACTCGACGTAATAGCGACAAAAAAAAAAATAGAATCCAAGTTCACGTCCATTATTTAAAAGAAAGTTATACAAAAACGGGGAAAATGTTTAAAAGAAAGCCTCGGTTCAACAGAAGTTGTGACCCATTTTTACACCAACTAATCTGCAAATCGAAAGGATGGCTTACATTTCCCAATTTCCATGCAATTTAAATTCCATCTAATTTTTAATTGATTTTTTGTGACGTCACAATCAGGTTTACTAATGTGGGAGAATGGCGTTAACAAGCTTTTCTGCCTTCTAATCAGACAATACCAGCTATTATTTCTGGCAGTTTTAAAGCAACCTTAATCGCCGATTCAATTGTTTTTTTGTTTGCTTTTTTCTAGCAGAGGAGGAGGAAGGAGGAGAATCTATTTCTTTATCACAAAAGCCAAATTAGATTGTATGAAAGGGGCCTTAATAGCCGTTTATTAACAGTCGAGATGTTTATCAGAACAAGTGAAGACCTCAATCTCTTCGTCGCTTGGATTTGCGTTCTTGTTCTTCACAACTTGCAAAACGACGAGAAATGTCTTTTCGATGAAAACAGGCGAAGCGTAAAGAAGTAATAAATAGCTTACACCGATGTAGTAAAACGTTTACCATTCATTCCTCTATTTTTGCAATATTTTCCCACTGATTATCTCGTTATCAGGCTGCTGCTGATGTTGCTGCTGATAAAAAGACGTCCGTTAATTAACAGCACCGATTTTATTATTAATTTTTTCCTAACGTTTTTCTAGCTCATTTCATTGAAAATTAACCATTTCCTTCAAGATACGTTTTCCTCTATCGATCCAGTTTAAAATTAGACAAAGTTATCAGGATTCATTCTTTTCATCTGTCTTCTAAACAGAAAGAGGTAAAAGCGAACAACATTGTGTGGAAGTTCTTTCAAACCCATGGCAAAAATGATCGTAAACTCGTTCAGCATGCTATCGAGATATTTGACCTTATCAAAAACAAAATCGTTAAGGGGAGGGAGATTTTCTTTTCTGCTGCTGCTGTTTTCCCGAAGAGAAATTTGCCCGAACGTCAATGGATCTCATTAAAATCTATTTTCTTCCCCCTCACCAATAATTTCCAATATTCAAGAATCGGTCGGAGCTACCGCCATAAAGCAATCATTTTCATAAGGGGGGGAGTTGAAGTAGTTTATCCTAATCGAAATGAGATACTGTTATTGAACTTATAAATTTTTTCTTGTTATAAATCTCATTTGAAAATTTCTCTTTCTGACGTATCCTCAGGCCTTGAAAAGGCCAAATTACAGTTTTTGATTAACAAATCTAATTAATTAAAAAAAAAAATCCATAATAAATTATTTCGAAAGATATTTTCATTCAAAAGAAAAAAAAGAAGCCAAAAGTTCAGTTTGAATGTATTTGCATTCAGCATTAACGATAAGTGGGTTTAGAGTTTCTGCGCTTTCTAGTCAAGTCGGCTGATAAAGTGAAAACGAAGACGACGTTTCCTACGGGAAAGGAAAAACCAAACAGGAAACGCTTCTTATTTTTGGCAAAGTAGGGAACTCTAAGGTTCCAGCTGATTGCACTCAAAAGGGGTCCGTTTTCTGGACTGGACTGCTTATCAAACAAAACTGAATGAACGCAGACCAGGAAGGCAAGACAAAGAGAGCAAGTGTGATGCTTTCAGGACTGTTGAACTCCCGATCTTAAACAGCAGTTCCTTCGAATGTATCGAACCAAAATGAAAAAGATTTCGACGAAAGGGATTTCCATGACGTCAAAATTCACATCCGGAATTTCATGACTCGAAACGAGCAACGGGAGAACAATTGATAGTGACATTCGAATCAGTGAAGTCGCCCATTATGAAACGACTAGAAGCTCTTGTCTAATGTAACGCCGATTCCGAACAATAAAAGTACAAATTTCATTGCATGCAAAGACAAAGGGTTTTAACTTGGAATTTCTTCAACAAAGATATCAAAGGAAGAAATGAAAATCAAACACTTAAATAAAAAATACACTATTATCTGATATTAGTTTCCTCTCCCAACCCTCTTGAGGAATCAATATTCGTCATCGGTCACGACTTCAAATGCGTTTTTTTTTTCTCCAACGCTATCGCAACCTGTTCATAGATTGATAAAAGTATTTTGTTTCGCTGTCTTAATGTGTTTTTTTTTTAATTCTGTTTACAATTCATGGGGACAGGATTGCAAAATGTTTTTCTAAAAAAAATATATTTTGAGACACTCCTGTGTTACTTCGAATGGTAAACTGGAGTTACACATACTAATCTTTATTAATCATTTTGATAAAATAAGTTAGTACTCATCACATATATAAATTAATTGAATTTATTTAACCATATAGCATTTGTAAGTGATTAAAATTAAATAATAAAAAACAAAATCGCCGTTACTGATAACATTTTCACTCAAACAATAAGCATTCTCTTGTTGTCACTCTCTGCACACAACATTGATCAAAATCTAAAGAATTAACAAATACAAATATTGACAATTCAAGAAGCTATGAAGGCTGAAGGAGACTTGGAGGTAATAAAAAGCTTGGGAAATAACTTTATTTAAATTCTTTGCCATGTTCTTCAATAACATGGACGTAGAAAAACATTAAAGTGGTCAATGAGAAATAATTAACATTAAGAAACTTAATCTCAACTGAAAAATTATTTATTTTAGACAAACTTTTCCTCCTGAAAATTAGAATTTTCTACGGAAAACTTCCATCAGACGAACTAACTCGGATACAATTTTAAGTTACAAAATAACCTTCTTCTTCTTCCAAGGGTTACACCTCCAGGTACAAAAAGTCCACAATGAAAGTGCAAAGGAGGAGAAAACCACCATGTAACGCAATGATAGAACAGAATGACGTCGGTAGAAATGCTTTAGCTCTTCTAATGTGCACTTTCAGTTGATTTACACAAGTAAACTAAATCTTGTCGTTATATCAGAATCGGTCAAAATAACCCAAAACCCGATCTCTCTATAAATTGATCTAAATATAAAAATTGAGGTTTCATTTGTGGGTTATGTCCTTCTTTGTGCTTTTACTTTGGGAGTTTTGTAGATAGGAACTCGTTTTTTTTTTTTCGGACTCCTCTTCATCCATCTTATAGATTGAAGACAGTGCCATTGACCATCAAGGGAAAGTTGGGTGAACAGTCTTCCAAGTGACTAGGCTAAAGAATAAAACAAACACACATTTCCAGAAATAAATTTTTACTTTAAGTATGTACATTTCGGGAACAAAGTCCTTCAAAATTCAGAGTAATGAAAAAATTTCAAAGAAGTTTCAAATAACTACTAAGGAGTTTTTCACTACTTTGTAGCTGAAGAAGGGGCACTTTGTCCCCGAAATGTACATAAATACAGAAAAATCTTATTATTTGTGGAAATGTGTTATTTGCTTTATTCTTCTTTAATGCACCATATCCACAATTTGCGACTCCTGTATTCTTCCAAGTGACTATTTTGTTACTTAAGTTATAAGTCTGATGACAATTTTCTACAGAAGATTCTAATTTTTTTTTTTTTATATCTTTATGAATATAGGTAGGTCTCTCTAAAATAAATATTTTCAGTTTAAGTTTTGCTTTTTTTTTAATGTTAAAACATTTAAGTATCTCTCCATGATCCTTTTAATCATTAGTTATTTTAAATAAAGAATTGATGAAAAGTTAGACTAGCATTCGATTACTTAATCATCAACGTAATTATTAATCACTGAAATAGTATCTAAAGAGTTTGAATTCGACATTTATTTTTATCACTTTCGCATCACGCTACTTTGAAATATTAACTGGAAAGGAAAAGTAATGATGCAACTATTAAAATTTTCCAAATAATAGATCGTTTAGCATCATGCCATTCAATTAGCAAATATGAATGTTAAAGAAACCCTATGCTTTTAAAAAAAAAGCAAACAAAACTTCGAACTCGATTGTTTATAATAAAATAAAAAAAGACCATAACCTATAACTTGACCTGGCGATAAGAAGTAGCAACGTGCCAAAGCCAGCCACGAGATATTTAATGAAGAAATAGGATCGATTTGAAGAATAAACAAAAGTCATTCAAAAATAAATAAAACCGAAATAAAAGGCAAGAATTCGAAAAAGAATAACTTACACGAAGGATTCATGTAGCCCCGAATCCAATTATAGTTAGTCATACCAAGTCAAATGCATACAAGGGTAAACTGACTAGCGTACATAAATTGTACACGTTTCCTCCTCCTCCGACTTTTTCCTCTTTGGAAACTAAACCTTATATGGCTTGAAACCGAATCAAATAATCGATATTCAGGCAACTAAATAATAGGGCAAAGAAAGTGATTTCAGAAAAGCTCCAATAGGAAAGTCATTATCTGTTTCAAGTATCTTCTACAATTCAAACATTTTTTTGGGGGGTAATGTATAATGAAGCGAAAACGATAACATGTGTACAAATGAAGATAACGAGTGTATAATCAAGTAGAAACTAATGAACCTCAAAACTGATACATATCTATACAAAATGACACGTGATCTGATTCATTCGGATTACTAAGTGCTTCAGTAGAAAACGAGTTCAAAGAACCACAATAACATAGGACTGCAAATTCGTATTCATTATACACCAGAAACATAACAACGTTTCATTCCATCACTAATGAACTCATCGATGCTGAGGAACAAAAAAAAAGAAAGAAAAAAGCCAAACCAATTACCCAAAAAGAAGGCAACCCGCCCCGTTTTTTGGTTGTTCTTTGACTAATAAACCTATTAAGTTTAAACTTGTGCGTCATCGTTAACTCTTCCGTTGGCTCCGGTTAATTCATCTAAAACCCAATCGATAAATCGTTCCTGGATGTGGCTGGGTCTTGGAGAGTGAGGTAGATGGTAGGTTGGAGCGGGGGAGGTGGTGGGTGAGAGCAGCCCTTCCTTCCTTCCTTCCAAGTCACGCCCTGGCGAGGCCAATCGATGGTCCGGGGGCCTCCGCCCACGCTCCGTCCACCCAGCCACCCACTTTCACGAGAGCGATTCCCGGCGGGAGACAAGGGCGGCATCCGTAAATGAAATGAAGGAAGAGGGAGGAGAAGGATGGAAAAAAAAATATATAGTGAAACCAGTCAGGCAGCCACAGTTGAACACGAGACAGACATTCCTTGCAGGCCGGTCTTCCCTTACGCTCGAAAATGAGAGCGTTCTTAACAGCACTGGGGGTAATTAACGCTGGAGGGAAAGGGAATAAGAGGAAAGGAAGGGGGGCAAAATGCTGGCTGCATCGATCAACGGGAAAAATGATCTGCTGCCAATGAAATCCTAGCAGCCGACGTTCCCTTTTCTCTCCCTAAACAAAGACGGTCGGGCTTGCTACGAAAGAAATTGGGAAGCATTCAACGAGAGTAGATAAAATGAATGATTAATATCTACCGTGCTCCTAAAATTCTTCAATACATTAAGGGTTGGGGGGGGGGGGCAGGGGAAGCTGGTTAGATGGAAAGAAAATAAAAACGAAAAATTCCGCTTCCAAATAGGTTGCACGCAGGGGAGGAACGTTTAATGCGTCAAATTTCGACAGGGTGGGGAGATGCCTTCACTTTGACCCAATAGACTTCCATCAATTTGCGCTTTCCTTCAACACAAACAAGATTTTCATATACAGGGTGGGAAAAATAAATCTTACCAACATTACAAACTTTTACTAAAAAGAAATATTACAGTTACAGCTGTATGGTTGGTCGCAAGAGAAAAGCAGAACCAAATGGAATTAATACACTGTTAGAGGGTACTTTAAACTGTGCCTTGATGTATTTTTTATGCCACTTTAGAGATATACAGACTCTTCTCATTAAGACAGATTTCTTTTTGTAAATAGACAGATTTATTTAGCTATGATGAACCCCCTGCGTCAATTCAGGAGAATAAAGTTTTAGTATTACTGTATTTATTTTAGTTTAATTACACAGTGGTTAACTCTTTTTACGTCTATGTTATTTGTTTATGTTACAATGTTGTTTTCTACAATTGAATTAAAATAATAATAATAATAAAATTACTGTTCAATATGTTTTATGGTACATGCACCATGAAATCAACAAGATGGTGCACCACTCTGCTTCTTCAAGACTTTCTTGATGAGACGTTTCCTGATATTTGGATTGACTGCGACGGTCCGTTACCCTGACCCCCTAGACTTTTTTTCTGTGGGGTTATGTCAAAGATAGGGTGCTTGTAGCCCCTCTGATCTGGGCATATTGAGAAAAAAGGATTACTGGCGCTATTGCTGGTGGTTAAGCGTGGTTCCCAAAAAACGAAAGCAGGAAGTGACTAAAAAACATTTCTGCGTTGTGGTTTTTGCCGTTGTTTTTACGCATGTGGGAACCAGGCTTTACACAAGAAATGTTGCAAAAAATATGGCACGAAATTAGAAATACATGTAGCTTAGGGTTCTGCAACGCCAAAAGACGATAAACTGTGCACATTGTCTTTCTCTTGCGACCTACCATGTAGTTGTAGCTCTAATAGTTTCTTTGTAATAAAATTTTGTAATGTTGGCCATCTTATATTATAGAGGATGATCAGAAAGTTCTCTCCTTTATAAAGATCCATACAGTATTATCCTCTTCATCTCAGGAAGTTCTTTTAACAGGAAGCTCTGTTATGTTCTTTTCTGGTACGTTAGGAGCCGAAGTGCTTGCTGTAGGTGGCGCTAAAATTGGCCACATCAAATCTGACATGCTAGGGAGTTATGTAAAAGGGTACAGTCAACCGTTGACAACGAGACACCTGAAGCGGCCAGTCTACTGATGAAAATAGGTGAGCAGACTGGGGAGGGACGTTGGACGTTCTTAGTTTATGTGAAGCGAGTCACGAAGAAATAATTTCTCTCTCTCCCCCTTCCCACCCATTTTCATCAATGGACTGGCTACTCCAGGGGTCTCGTTGTCAACGGTTGACTGTACCAACCACGGGTAACTTTCCAACAGGATTTGTGCTTGCATTCTTGTATCCAACGTTTCCCAATCGATGGTTTGGAAGAGATGGTACTCCATGTTCTCCGGACATTAACCCCTTAGACTTTTCCCTGTGAAAATATGGTAAACATGAAGTGTTTTCTACACTTGTCCACGATATGTATACGTTGCGGGCGAGAATAACGGATGCGATAATGTCGGCAACAGAAGACATGCAGGCGAGAAAGTGAATTTCGTCTGGATGTTCTACGAGGACGAAAGGGGCACATGTTGAGTTTATTAAGAATACGAAAGAACTTTCTAAGATGAACATAATACAAAATAATGTATGTATCTATCAACTATAGTTTGGTAGTATTGGCTCTCTGAGCATCCTGAAGTATTCTTTGAAATCAGCACAAATCTAGCTCGACAAAACTTACAATAAATGGCGACAAGACAAAGATCGTATGGTATATATTCCAGATAGGAATATCATTATAAGAGAAATGTCTGGATTTAAAAGCTGATATATTGTTGCATAACTCGAATATCAATGGTCTTGTCATGCAATACCTCGGAGATCAATACAGCAGTCCTTGGCATATATTACTGCATGGCCAGAGATTCTAATTGCATTATTAAGTTCCGTCTCTAACTCAATTTTAAGGATTGAAAATAGAGTAGATATTTGTATTAGATTACAGAATGTGTCATTGACTCCATTTTTGACACTTTGAAGGTTGTTCAGAGAACATTATAGATTACTTTCATTCTTGTACACTGACCTTACTAGCAATAGCCCAAAATATAAGTGTGATGGTAAAATTATTCATAATATGACACGGCATGTTAGATGTGTGTCAAATAAGAATGCAATCATTTCATTATGCAGCATTTCTGTGTAATTCTTGTATAATAAAGTCAGCTTGTTGGGTGAAGGCGGTTCTGGAGTCGAGCGTTAATCTATAAATTTTAAGCAATCAATCAATCACTTTCATTTTTAGATATAACAACTTTCGTTTTGCTTTTATTTAATCTTAGACCACGTTCTTTACCAGGAATCTAGTAGTTTTAAATCTTATTCTAACTTATACGTTATTTGGTCATGCTGCTCTGGTTAAGTAGTAAATAGATATTGTCAGCGACATAATTCTTTATTGTGAAGTTGAAGTTAGATTTATACAAGGAAGAAGAAGCCACTGAAAAAAAAAATATTGACCGATGGGAATCACGCGAAGGAAAAGGAAATAAAAAATGTTACCAACTAAATGAACCTCTCAAATGCCACAAAAATATTCATTTATATAGCCTAATTCCTGTTCTACAATGGAAATGGAGCAAACGACTTCCAGTCCTCTTTAAATGGAGATACTACTATGGCTATTTCATTATTGGATTTCATTGGGGAATGTGAGTGGATCGCAATCATCCTATTCAGTATAGGAGATACCTATTGTGAATATTAATCTCGCTTGCCTCGTTGCTATGTCGATGGCGAGATGGTTGCTACGGAAGAAATGCAATGTTGTCACGTGGCTCTGGCAACAAATCGTGTTCCAATAACCGGTCGTTCGGACGATCGAGGATCCATTGTATTTGCCCGCTTTTCATAGGATTTTCTCTTCCCCCTTGTTATTCTTTGAACCGGCCTTGGGAATATGAGGGCGAAAAACGAAAATATCGGCAATTGTCGAGTTCAGCCCAACGAATGGTTGGTTTGGTTAGCCCACTTCTTCAAAGGGACGTCGCTGAAGAAAATAAGTTCGGGCTTTCTTGTCATTGAATAAATTTTTAGAGAATAATGTAAACAATGTGACCTTGTCTTATTTTTTTTTTTTTAATAAGGCAGAATTTTAATTCCTGTTCATGAAATTTAATTCTTAAGAAATAAAAAGAGGAAATAACCTAAAAGAACCTTTAAAATCTCAAAAATCAGCCCCATAGGGAGAATTGTTCCACTTGGGTTTCTCTACTGGAGAGAAAAGTCAAGGTATTTCTGCGCTATGGGAGGGAAATTCTCCTGCCCAATGTAACTTCAAAAAAACAAACTAAAAACCTTCCAACCTACATCTCCTTTCGACAACAGACCTACTAAAATTGTAATAAAAAACAGTTGCCCATGGTGAAAAAACAAAAGGCGCTTGTTGTTTATCCCTACAAAAAGCTTCATCGAAGTGATTTTTCTCCCCCTCTCGCTATTTTTTTCCGAAGCGATCGTGGGAAGCTGTTGAAGTGTTTCAGGCTTTGGTTCCATGACCCCTCAGTGACTGTTCTGATGATGACAGAGCTGTTGCCAAGGCCAGTCGGTTCTTTGTTGTCATCTTTCTCCTTTTCTGTAGGCTCGATTCGACGGCTTGCAGAAAACCTTTTGACCCGGAGGCACGCGCACAAAATCAGTGGTGGGTTACGTAGCAACGACTAAAATACAACACACCACTCCTGGTTTCTCATTTTCACTCCACCTGAATGATTTGCGTAGGAAACAAACAAAAAACACCTTTTTATTTTTTTAAAAAAAGGATATCTGAGTTTGGGAGGGGGGGGGGGGTAAACGCACTTGTCCCTTTGGCTTGGGCAACGTTCTCCCCTCCTCCGACGCTCAAGTGCTTCCTTCCACGGCAACCTGAGCCTACAGTCCGCCTGGGAAACAGGTGGAAAAGAAGAATGAAAATTGTTCGTATGCAACTGAACATTTGCATCTGAATGGACGAGAGTTTTCACCTCTGCGGCTGACAGTTGCTTCCCTTGACGATGTCCAAGTGTCGACATAATAAAAAGAGAGATGGAACATCTGTTCTTATTCCTGTATTTGCTCTTCCTCTCTTGTTTATGCAAGCAGTCTAATTTTTTCCCCCACCTCTCGCAAGAGATGAATTATTTTAGTTTTTAGAGAAGTTATTTTTTTTTGTCCTTGTTATAAATTATTCAATAATTTTTTAGGCTTTCTACCTCCAAAATTAGATGTAAACATGTTTATGACAAATAAAGCTATTTTTCAAGCAATCCAAGCATCCCGTTTAAATTCGTTTTCAACAAGATAAACAACAGGCAAAATAAGTAGTTTAGTCCTTTTTATAAAGTAATTTATGTGTTTTTTGACATTCAATGCGCTTAAAACTGCAAACATTTCAAAAAATATGCGAGGATATGAGCTATAATCATTAACATTGAAATAATTGGTATATGCTCTTAAAGAGTTCGCACAACTATTTCGAGTTATTTGTCCAAAATATTTTTATAGGTATTTGCACAAACACTTTTATACAGTAGGATGCTTTGTCTTACCTTTGAAAAATGTTTGTTATCTTTTTGCAAACTTCTTTTAAACTTGTTTGTGCGCAAATTTTGTAATCAATATTTTGCCCACTTCCTGATTACTTACAGCTCTGCAACTTTTATTTTTTTTTTAATTTTATTTTATTTATTGTAACTTGAACGAGAAAGTTTCAGATTTAGCAAAGAATATTCCAAAACACAAGTGTCTGTGATTATTTCCAAATGATTTCAAGTTTTGTAATCTAGTGTTGTATATCAACAGTAGCAGTATCTAACCGAAGCTTGTTGATATGATATGAATTTAAACTGGATTTTCGCTCATAAATCTCATCACGAACAAGCACGAGCGCATTTGCATCAAGTATACAGAAGCAGACATGTTTATAAGTTCCAAATGCGGATAAGAGCGTGCAATAAAGTGGAATAAATGGCAAAACTATGCGCTCTCAAGTAATGCCCATTATTCTAGGAGTGGACGTCAAGGTTTACTAGTCTTTCATGAAGTAAGGCCGAGAATGGTTAATTATGAAGAGAGAAGAACCATAATCAAAAGCCTTAGCCCCCCCTCTCTCCTCTTTGTGGAAAGGAAAATGCTGAAGCCATATTTCATCCCCAAGTGATCCGAAATTATCCAATCAGAGAATCGCCTTGGAAATGGGATGGCGTCGCTTTTGTTCCCCTTGCATTCTTTCGACCATTAGAGCGGATATTAACCGTGCTTGGAAGACAGCAGGGGAGGAGGTTATTTCCAGCTTGGATGCCGGGACATTTAAATTCTTCAAATCTTTGACTATTCGCGGAATTTCCGGAGCCCTGGCTTCTTCCCCGAGGCAGACATGAAAGAAAGCGAGAAAGCAAATCGACACCGCCGCTGACGACGACGACGACACTGGCTACAACAAAAATGGCCACTCCATCGATCGCCAGAAGGGCCAGCCGCGAATTTTTTCATAATGTACATTGTATAGCCAGTCCCTCGTCGACAATGACACCTCAGTATTTGCTCCCGCCCTGAAATTGATAGTTTTTCGATATTGATTAGGCGAAGGCAAGAGTTTCATAGATTATTCGAAATACTTCAGCTCATATTACCCCCACAGTTTTTATATGCACTGTACATGAACTATAAATCTAATAAAGTGCCGTCAAAAATGAACAATTTCCAGCAAGTTTTATGCAATAAAAATAGCATAAAATTGCAAATCGATCATTCATACCGAAGAGGCCGGGCCATGCGAATGGAGAAAATTGCATCGTCGAATGAAGAATTGAGGGAAATTCAGCGTGGAATTTCTGGATTGGCTTTGATTGCGATAACACAATTTGATGAAATTTAAAAAGTTACGCTAGCCAACTGCGAAGATCTTAAGAATCAAATCCTGCTGGACTTGCACAAGCCTTCATTACTGTTCGTATGGCCAAGCTAAATATATCCCAAAATGACCATGAAGCTTAATTGCAGGGAACGAATCGTCTTCTTTATCAGAATCCGAAAACAATCCTTCAATTCATTAATCACGAGGATGCACATATTAATCGATACATTTTCCACTCTTAGTCGAGTTCTCTGATGAGACGTCCTTTTCAGTAGATGGGCAGATGGATTAGAAGAGTCGGTCCAAAGGTGGGCCATCGACATTTTTACGGGCCACGACCGCAATGAAAATAAAAAGTCACATTTTATATAAGTAATCAATGACCTACAAATAATGTGTAAGTAATACATAACCATTTATGTCTTGACGGGTTTCAAGATAATGAGCTCGAATCTCTTAAGATTCCACATATAACCTAGTCAAGTGTAAGCTATCGTATCAATTAGTTCTGCTAGTTTTAATTCTCATAATCCCGAGTCAAGTCGTTGCCTGTTCCGACTAGGTGAACTGTTCCCTAATAAGCTTACAGGAAATAAAGAAGTGAAGCCGAACACTGAAATCAAACGCTAATTCTCTTTCTCCTGTTCAATCTCACAATCCATCCAAACCAAGGAGGGGGGGGGGAGTTGTTTTTAAAATCATTCCTGAATGGACGGATGTTAGTAGAACTTTCTTTCCGGCGGAAGTTATTATATCAACAACTAAAGACATTTTTTTTTCTATGACGCCATTAAAGTCGATGAAAACAAAGGGTTTGCACGTGTTGGGAAGGAATTCTGCTGGTGAAAGGTGCCTCCAATTCCCAGAATTCACAATAGTTTTTAACAAGATCTCCTTGATTTAACACAAAGCAGTTTTGAGCAAATTTTTCGATAACTGATATTAATCATGAACACACACCTAGATCAATGAATAAAGGTTCTGTCAATGTACTTCTCATTAATTACTTTTAGAATACAATTTTAATGCAGTGAAAGCTTGGTTCTTTCCAAGTAAACAGAAAACAAAAACCTCAATTCCGCGTCGACGTTGAATAATTTATTCCTCACCTTTCCTCCAGGGTACAAAATGAGTTCCCTAATCTAAAAATCAATCCAGGGATGTTTTATTTAATTAAAGTGAAAAATTTTCAAACAAATTCATATGTATAAATAAAAAAACTAAAAATGCATTAGGGCCCCCCCCCCCCTTCGTCCCATGCGAAAATAGAAAATTAAGTTATTAACCAAAAAAAAATATAATTTTTTTTTTTTTTACAATAAACCTTCCTGGATGCCTCTATTTTCACAAATAGGCTCGGCCCAGGTGTGATTGGATTAAATCTGGCTTTAATTTTTCTTATCCTTTCTAATCTCCTGAATTTAATTGAGGAGTTGCTAGGCAACTGTTGCCATACGGAATCATCTTACCTGAGCGTCGCTAAGACTCTCAAGCGCTTGCATCACACTCTGTTCAGGACGCTGAAGCTGTAACGAAAAAGGAAAAAAATATATTATATACAGGTACACACAGTATCATATTATATCGATTAATTACTTATAATAAATAGTAAAGAAAACACTTATTATGCAATGTTATAATGAATTTGAAGCCCAAATAATACAACATGATCAGCAACACCTTTCGGTCCTGTTTTTTTTTTTGTTGTTTGTTTTTTTTTTGTTTTTGTTTTTTTTTAAAGTGGGACCAAGCAGGAAAGATCTTCAAAATATCGCATTGAGACATTTAGAAAGCAAACATTTTCCACGTATGCATATTTCGAGGACTAGGTCATCTTCAATCTCGTCCTCGAAATGTACTGTACACGCGTGTTGCATTAAAACTTCCACGTGGAAAAGTGTTTTCATTATTTTTTATTGATTCTTGCATCCACAGTTTCGTGACATGTTTACTTTATGTAGATTCCAATAATTCTGAAATAGTGGAATCTAAATAGCATTGTTCTATAGTGTAATAACAACATTAACATTTATGTATTCTAGTGTACTGAAGCTATGCTTCAAGATTAGATAACTAAAAGTACATTAAAAACGAAAGGCAAACCTCTGCGACCTGGATTCCAACCAGGGACCACGTCCAACGAAAGATGGACTGGGCGTGTCAAATTAAATTTCCAATTTCAATTGTTAGACCTTGTAACAATATCTAACAATTGAAATAGGCAGTTTAACTGTACACACCCAGTCCATCTTTCGTGAGAGTATAATAGCTCGTCGCCTCTACCAACTGGGCCAGGGCGGACACAAGCACAGCAAGGCTGTCTCCATGTATCCTAAAGACTGCTAAGAAGTCAGCTTGGAAGAACAATGATAACTCAGGTCGGAAATTTCACCTTTCAGAACCATTAACAAGCCAATGAAAATGAACTGTTGAGTAATGACATTATTGCAGGTCCCTATTTCGAAACCCGAATATTTTTACCTTCTGTTTGGAGCATTAACTCCAGTTTAAATTTATTACTTTCATATAGAGTGATGGTTCAAGATTAGATAATTAAATGCAGGTGAAAAAATGACCTAAATACAAGTGGTCCATGGCTCGAATCCAGGTCAGCGAATTTTTCCTTTCGTTTTTCATCAGCGTTACAGCTACAGAATAGGGCACTTTCAAGCTATTCAAATATCCAATATGCTGTAACAGCCTTTTCTTCTGTTACCCACCCTAAATTTTATCTACATCAATATATTCTTGAAATCTTTTTCTAATACTTACTAGATCTATAGAATCATTTAATTTTTAACATCTTAACAAAGAAACGAATTTGCGTTAATAGATAAAAGGAATGCATATAGAATGTTAAGGCAGACAGAACGTAGCTTTTCAATTTGACGAGCTCTTTCAACCCATTTTAAAATGTCATGGCTAAAGCAGAAAATTTATATTTGTATTACAATTGTCTTTAAAAACGTGTTTTTAATCAAAAGAAAGCAGTGGAATTCGAGCCGAGCCCCCACAAGATTTCCTCAACTGTTTTCCCCCGAAATGAAATCAAGCCGATCTGTAAATCGATGCAATCTATTTCATTCATTATCAAGCGTCACCGTGTCAACGCCGTGGATCGAAGATGTTGCCCCGTTCTTCGGGGGGGTATATCTATCGCCTTCTCCTGCAGCAACTATTATTTTGTCTGTAGAGCGATCCACTCGCACAGTACGAGGGAGAGAGAGGGGGAAAAGAGGGAGAGAGAGAGAAGGTTCACGGCATGCCAACAGTCGTTGATCCAGTGACGTCACGAATCACCCTGCTTCACCTCATCCGGAGGCACCTGCGGGGACCAGGCACGAGCAATCGATAACCTTCCCGTGGCCCCTTTCTGCTGCTGATCCAGCAATCCAGATGCCATTCGACACCCTCCCCCTTTTAGACTCGTGCTCAGCACGATGACTGCTTGATGGAGTGTTTGTCATCACCGACTCCGCATTAATCAACATTCCATTGACGTCATGGCGAAGAAGCTATATAACAACGGAGTAGGGCACGTATATAAAAGCCTAAACTCGTTTCCATAGCGCATTCCACGAAGATAACACACGGAGCAGCGAAACGGTTGGGCGTGGCTTGGCCAAATCTTTAATTGCGCTGTAACGCACACAACAATTACTTTGCATAATCGTAGAACGGAGAAATAACGAGTGGAGCTAGACATAAACGATGCATTTCATAATGTTTAATTTAATGACACATATCTCGTAAAAACGAGACGAGCCCCTTTCCTCCCCCCTAATATGGTGCGCACAACTTCCCTGCAAAGGCTACATGGCAAATGAGGAAGCACGACGATCCTCGAAAATAACATATGCAATCACGAATACCGTAATTGAATGTGAAAAACGTAAAATAACACAAAACGTCATACATAAGTTTCATTACATTCGTAATTTTAATTAGCAGCAGCAGCAACAACAACAACATGACACTTTAATCCCCCTGGAAGAGTAGGCAGCATGTAAAAAGAAAAAAATTTAACTTTCAGTCACTCAAATTAAATTTGTCTTTTATTCCTGTCAGTTTCCATGGATTTTCTCTCCCACATTTCCCATCCACATGGCCAGCATACGATCCTTTAGTCAGCCGCTCATCATACGTGGTGTATGCCCAAGCCATCTCAAAGCATATTCCCTCCACACAACTCTATTCTACAGGTAAAAAAGTTGCGGGCAGGAAAACAGCTGATTGGCTCTAGGTTATTTTAGGTTGATGGAATGCTTTTACGCATAACAACTGGTTTCAATAATTTTCAAATATTCTTCATCTAAAACCCCAACGCCAAAATTGGTTAATTTTTCCGTTTTTTTACTTCTGTGAACGTTTTTTAATGTTAAATCCGTATCTGACCTTAGTTTTTGTCTATCACCCAAAGATTTCTTGTTTATCAATGAAACACTTTTAAATTATTCAGAGTTTGGGGCCTGATATATTTCCTTGTGATCTAAAAATATGGATACTTTAACATTGCTTCTCTTCACACCCATTACTTTAACATTGCAGTCTCTATGTGCATAACTTGGAAACGTGACGGGATAGAAAAAATCTAAAACCGAATTCGGATTCAGCACGCTAAAAACCACAAAAATAAGGCAATTTCATTTTGCTAAGTGTTTTGCTAAAATAGGCGAAAGAAAATGGTATAGGAAAATTTGGAATCTATACCAAAGTGTTTGGAAGCCAATTTGAATTAACTTTTATTCACAAAATTTCTATCGGAAGTAGCCATTTTGGACAGTTGTTTAATTTTTTTCTGTATTTGGACCAGGACATTTACGTATAAGAAAGTCGGGTGGTGACCACACCTCATTTTTTCATTGCAGGGCTGTTATCGATTGCAGTCAACATTAACAAAAGTAAAAATGCTTGTACAGTAAATCAAAATTATTAATAATAGTGTATGATAATTTCGATTAATTTAATACAAACTAAGAATGACTGCACAGTACTTGGTTACGTCTGAATTGTCGAAATCACGTTTGGAAAGTGACATTCACGTACGAAAACAAGACTTCCGGCACACAAAAATCTATAGAATACCGTACCGCATTTTAAAATTATCAACTTCAGTTCGCTATTTGAAGGTGTTAGAAACTAGGTGAAACTAAAAAATTTTTGTTGTAAAGAGAATTACTTAATATGGAATTTCATTGTAAGGGATCTTTGTATGGACAACTAAAATTTAAAAAAAAAAAAATCGTTTTACAGATAATTTCGTTATAAAGAGGTTCGTTATAAAGAGTATTACCTGATAAACATATACAATATACAGGGTGTCCACATGAAACCTCCATTTCAAATGTTAATTGTAAGAAAACTATTAGTCCTAGAGCTTTGCTGTTTGTGGTTTCATGTAGAATAACTCAAAAAATATTGTATTCTTTTCTACTCTTTTGTAATTAATTAGCGAAGATGACAACAGCACAAGAGAGAGAGCTCAGTGCGCGGTGTGGTACGCTGAAACGAAATCACCGCGATCTCCAGACATAACATCTCTGAATTTCTTCCTGTGGAGCTATGTCAAAGATATGATCTACGCTACATCTGTACCTAATCTTCATGATCTTCGCCAGAAAATTGTGGAAGCTTCAATTCAATCACACTGGACATGGATTGAAATCGGAAAGGTTTCTTATGGACACCCTGTATTATATCATATCTACACTACTGCCAATATCATTTAGCTTTAAATTTGTGGAAAGATATGGATCTATATACAAGTATTAAGTTTTGGCTCATTATGTACTTATTTAGTGGAAAAACGTAAATTTCCCGTTTGCATGAAAACCAGAGCCAACTGACAAATATTGTAGAACACAGTTCCATCTGCTCACATTAGGCACATCTCTTAAAAATTTCATTTCTATCTTGTGCTTCTCGTATACCACCCAAGTTTCACTGCCATATGTTAACTCTGGTAGCAAGAGAGTTTCATACATAGCCATTTTTTGCAACAGACCATTAAGTTCTCATTCCTTGCATTCTTGCCCAGGGCACCCACGATTTGCAGCCCAACTTTTCTTCTTATCGAAATCTCACCTTCAAGCCCACCTTCTTCCTCAAACGTGATTCCCAAATACAGTTCAAATTCATTCACTTGCTCTAGACAATGTCCATTCATTTCTATCTTGCGTTCTCATCTTTTGAATTTAATTAGCAAAGAGAAGGAAACTCAACGATAAGGAATTCTCAAAAACAAAATTCAACGATCCAGCGTTTTGGATCATCATCGTCTTCAATCTAAAATCGATCGAGATTTTTTAGCTTTAAAAGAAAATCAAACAATTAGTCCTCCCCTCCAAAAATGTAAAAAAAGAAATCCAATTTCTTTTCCTGCATCCTTTATAGCAGCGTTCACGCTTTCTCGTTTCTTGGGCATCGTCTTCCGTTGTTCGTAGACGGCATCCATCTTTGGCCATTGTTTTAAGCATGAGGCTCAAATTTAGATAAAAATTGCCGTGAAAAATTCAAGCCTCGCTTCCCTTTTAAATTCGGGGCAGTTTCAGCTCTTCGTCACCCGAATCTCCCTTTTATTCACAAAGCCCAGGCGAGATAGTTGCTCACACGTGACCTTTTAGAACCGGTTTTTGCGTCAAAGTTCTATTGACCGCAAACTTTCCGTTGTTCTTGGATATGTTTATCGTCAAATGCGTTTGCTTGCTCGCTTTCTTTTGTGCTGGCTGCTGGACTCGCAATCGATAAGAAGAGCCTCGAACACACCCCTCTCCGACTCGACGCGCTCCACCTTCGTTTGGGAGGAAAAGGCTACGGTTTTTGAAGCCACTCTCTAATTAGAAAAAGAAAAAAAAAAAAAAAAAAGCCTCCCAAGATAGCGCCCCATTGAAAAGCATTAGAGCAGAGAGAAAGAGAAAGGCAAATGGCTTAAAAGCGTTTCTCTTCCTTTCTCTTCAGTGACGGGCTTCTACTGACGTCACTTCCGATTAGCCCCGTGAACTGTCGTGACGCCAACGTCAAATGCGGAGCGACTCTTTGTGAAGGCGATGATTCATCCGATGCACCACATGTGTTGTTTTCAGACGTTTTAATCTCCGTTTCGACTTTTAATACAGCGATGAGGAGACTTCAAAAATTTTTTCCTATTTGAAACGGGCCTCGTAGATCTGATGGAGACTCCCACCCCCAACCACCCACTTCTCCCCTTTTTCCTTCATCAACCATTAGTAATGGTGGCTCAAAATGTCTTAGAGGTTTAAGCAGCCCGACCAAGAACGAGTTTAATTTAGATATTTTACTCGCGCTTTATCTCACAAGCAATTAATTATGGGGCTGTCTCCCGTGAGCTTTGGAGAAAACCTCGAAAGACTATTAAAAGGAAGCAAGTTTTTTTTTTTTTTTTTTTTTTTTTCCTCCGGTACTCATGCTCGAGGAAAAATTGATTCTCGATTAAATTTCAAACTGCAGAATACATTTGGTCTTTCCCCCTTCTTTGTGCTGCTCAGGCTAATTACGGTTACAAAAGGGATAGCAACGACAGGAGCAAAGAACACACCAACCCGAGACTTTTACCTCGTAGCAATATGATGTAACAATAAAAAGCAAATTCCTATGACTGTATATACCTACCAGAATGAAGCGGAAGCGAAGCTTTAATTGATTCGGTCAAAGCTGTGTCCTCAAGTTATTTAGGTTAATATTCGCAATGTTTAAACATAATATTAAGTCGAAAGGAAAAAATCACAAGAACATAACTAAATTCCACTTCTATCTTTATTGGAATTCCCCGTAGCTTCCAATTCCATATTTGGATCAAATTCATTTCCAAAGCAATTCCACAGCTGTATAGCTTACGTTACGTGCAAATCGCAATCATACGCAGAGATCTGGGAAATGTGCCCTTGCGATTCCAGAGCCCGACCTTATTCTTTAAAGGAAAAACTATTTAGAAAATGAATGAAAACATAGCAGCACTTTAGTTCTCTTCAACGAAAACTTAGCGCCAAAAACGTAGGCAGTGAAGCATTATAGGCTTTGTAAAGAAGAAAAAAAACTGGATACTACAATAAAGTGGAGTTCTTATCCACATAAAATAACAATAGACAATAAATTTCAAAAAGTTCATGCTTCCGAGATGAAATACAGTAAAACCTGTGCTAAAGACCACTTTGCATGGTTCTGCAGAAGTTTACACGGGAAACCTGTTAGTGTAACGACCACCTGTCTAACGCGACCAGCGACCGGCATTTAGTATATAAACATCTATAACGACCACTTACACAACCAATCAGGGCCTAACCTAAGTGC
This sequence comes from Rhysida immarginata, assembly GCA_023313115.1. NCBI lineage: Eukaryota > Metazoa > Arthropoda > Chilopoda > Scolopendromorpha > Scolopendridae > Rhysida > Rhysida immarginata. The sequence continues at coordinate 1,642,584 of JAHWFO010037920.1, read as the reverse complement.
CAATTCTACTATCACTACACATATTATCTGTAATCAACGATTCAAAGTCAAGAAATTAGTCTTTCAGCCTATTGATTACTATACCAGGCATATGGGTGACTTTTCTGGGTATATGGATGACATATATGGGCTACGGATAACCTTCCTGGATACATCAGGCTTCTCATCTAGTTCAGTGTATTTCCTTTAGCATATGTTTATGATGGAGCTATAATATCAGTTCCACTCCAATATCGATACACTACACTGTTCGATTGTTGATTGGAAAGTGCCTGTTGATCGAAAGTGCCTGTCTTTGAGAACACAAATGTTGCTCCTCTAATAATCACTGGATGTGCTCAAAAAATATTTTGAAGATTTAATTTTGAGAGTGCAAGCAAAGTAACTTAGATTCTCTTTTAGAGAAATAAACATATCTCTTTAAACTTGGTGTTGATTTGTACTTTTTGGATTGAAACTACATATAACGACCACCTCAGCTTAACGACCACTTCTGCTTGGTCCCTTAAGTCATTCTTAACGAATTCAATATGCAGAACACGAATATGACTAAGAAAAAGCTGAATTGGCTACGGTTTCTTACAAATCTAGGTACTTGAATGCTGGTCCATTCTTATCCATGGCTTTACCAAGTTTTTCACAAGGCCGAGCTTGATGTGTAAAGGAGGAATGGCAATTTTGTGCGGATCTGCCAATGGTGAGTGCTGTACATTTCTCCAGGCTTAAAAGATGCTCTCGATGTAGTGCAAATCGATTGCTCTGTTGTCCCATAGACAAAGACACTACCTTCTCCAATCGCACCTATACGACGGAAAATACGTCAATATCTCTGCAAAGAGAGGCAATCTACCTTTATCAAAGTGATATTCGTGTTCAGCACGTTAAATTCATCCAGGATTGGATCCTTTCACCTAAGAAGCAATTTCATTGTTGCCAAGTGCTATTTTTGATGGTCTCTTGGATGCGCATTTCCATTGCCATGCAGTCATCTTTCAGCAAGGAATGAATTTGAAGATTTTTTTTCTAATTAAAGGGAAAACAGAAATTGAGATCCAATAGACATTTGGATTTCTTTTTCTTTATAAAGTGTTAACCTCTAATCCATAAAGACATCCTCAAGTGGTCCTTCTATTTCTATGTATGCTCGAAGTATGGCTTCAGCAGGGCTTCTTGGCCAAAGTTAAATTTATTTTTTATGTTTAATTTGCAAGTAAAGGTCCTTAGAGCTCATATCAAATTTCTCAAACAATACCGGAATAATTTAAGTCTTAAACCGCTTGAGGGTGAAGACATCCGGTATTTCTATTTCGTCTTTGTGGATTAGAGGTTATTACTTTATAGTTCGTTCCATTCCACAGGCTTCCCTTATTGTTTTGCTTTCCCTTAAAAAAAAAAAAAAAAAAAAAAAAAATCTTCAAATTCATACCTTGCCGAAAGGCGACTGCAAGGCAATAGAAATGTGCATCCTAAAGACCATCAATAATACTTCCATCTTAGAGACTTCAACCTATTTGTGGATTAAAGGTTTGCTCTACTTTATTTATAAAAAAAATATCATTTGACTGGTTCAAAATATGTTTACACATCTGAATTTTCAATGGAACTGTTGCAACTGCGACTATGCTTTGGCAAACACTCCTCGTTCACGTAATTCATCATTCACGTTTTGTTTTGAGAAGCAGAGAATTTTGAGAAGGAAATTTAGAATAAATTCACACAATTTATAGTTGATACTTGAAACTTGCAAAAAGAAAAAACAAACCCTTGCACAAATGAATTTAATCTAATAACGAAGCTTATGTCCATGTAAACACGAATCCCCCTCTCATTTTAAGGAATGAATGGCTTCTGTATATTATTCATGTTCATATTTATGCTCGACAAAGGCACTCGTCTTTCATGAAATAATAAAAAATTAAATATTAATGAAACGCAAATCCTTGCCCACTCAGCTTCTAGGCCTTTTACGTCCATTAAAAGGAATGATTAAAAATTAAAGATTGTTAGAACAGAGTATGACGAACAGAGGATACTTCCTTAAAAGAATCAAATTTAATGCATTTGACTTCGGGCTATGTTTTATTAAATTCATCAGTGCAAGTTAAACTGGACGGGCAGAAAAATATTAAATTTTAATAACTTTAACCTATATTTGGACTCCATTAGAACCATCATTTGACTCTGAACAACCTTCAATTATGCAATCACTTTAGCTTTGTATCTCAATGTATATCAGATGTTTACCAAAACAAATGCATTGAGTTAAGCAAGGTGTTGCAGCATATCGACGACGTCATAATGTTGATAAAATATTTATTTGTCCTTATGAGAAATCTTTTTAATGAAGTGTATCGAGCCCTTCTGAGGACAATGTGACTTCTTAGTTCGCAGGAATTATAAAAAAAAAATTAAATAACCGTAAACGAAAAGAATGATTCACGCAATGGTCGACTTTGCCAAGCAACACGACGACGAACGCTATCACCCAGAGAACAACCCGATTTCCCTCCTTGTTTTTCAGCGAACACACCAACGAAAACAGGCTTCGGCTTTTTCTCCGTTAACAAGCCTTCAATACGGATCAATGATGTTCATGGTGATGACAAACATTCGTCATCTGTTGTTGTTGCGAAAATGCACAGCTCTACTTTAAAAATACAAAAGAACCGAGAAGCTATTAAATGTTGTCTTCCACGAAATAAAAAAAAAAAAGAAAGTAAAACGAAAAAACGCGATTTGATGATTAACAAACAATGAATAGCGTTTCTATCTTTCCATTAATCAGTAACACGAAAAACTATCTATTAAAGATAATAATAAACAACTTTATCGTTACTAAAACCGTTATAAACTGGCTTATTTTACTTTTCCAGGCGGCGTTTCTATTATGCGCAAATGAGCATCTTCGGAGACAATTGTAGTGGGTTTTGTTTTTTTTTTGTTTTTTTTTAATAAAGCATAGCGTAGGCTAGGTATTTGCTATTTTTGGCAAACCTTTAAAGCAAGAGGTCAGAATCATTCGTGGAACCGGTTGCGATAAGATTCGGTTAAGTGCAGAAACCTTGATCAAGTGAGAAGGTGAACAACAAGAAGAAAGCAGCGGCGACGACGGCGTTTTTCTTATCAATGTCATTCGGATATAACAAGGGAGTGGAAAGAGAGGTGGAGCATCGGAGAAGGCGACTTGTTCTGTGGTGTCAGCTTCGATCGTTAATAGAAAACCCGCTCCGAGCACCTGTCCCCCCGATGCATCGACCGCCTACACTCTCATCCAGAAAACAAGTGCCAACAGACAAATTACTAATAACGATTCGGAATTGTAAGGCAAAAAAATATAATAAACAAAAAAATTAAAAAATTTTAAGTTTCCCATTTATAAATTCAAAACGGTTTGGCTTAGAAGCAACGCCATCTTCAATTCAACGCCGTCGTTTTACGGGATTAAAACTCGCTCGTAGCAACTCATCTTTCTTCAGAGGATTTGTTTTCCTATGCAGTGTTGATGGTTCTTTATTGATCAAGGGCCGGTGACGTCAGCGCATTCCTGAACTTGGGCCAGTCCACTGGCGAAGACGGGGAATGCACCGACGAAGGAGTGAAAACAGTACAGGTGGGCGAGGGAGCGTGTTTATGCAAGTCAACGTAAACACGAATCCACCTACACAGGCCCTTCATCCTCTATTTTCCTCCCTTTCAATTAGGCTAGCTAAGAAAGGCAATCGAAGACGATTTCCCTGAAAACGCTGGAGATGAGACGAATGGCGCCGCCTTCTTTTTTCTTCTCCCATCCTCTGGAGAAGACGGCATTAGTTAATTATCTATCACAACCTTCTCGATAATTGAGCAAATCGTATTGTCCGTCTAAAGTCTACGTTTTAAAATAGCTTCGAAACTGATGATCGACCCTTGCTGAATAGGTTGGTCGTAAACAAAGTAATCACTGCTGGCGATTCAGTTTTTAGAAAGGCCTGCTCTGCGTTAAACACAAAGCTAATTTATGTGGATTGATTTCACCACTCTTATCTTTCATCGATTCGCACTCTAAATATAACGCTGACGAAGTTATCACAGCTAAATTTAGCGTGTTTCGTATTTATTCCTGATTAAAATGTATATTTAGCTTTCAAAAAGCTACTAAAAGGCCAGAAACCTACTGGCCATCACCATCATCAACAACAACAACAACAACAACCACACCAAACTTTTCGAGGTCGAGGCTTGAGAATTTCTCTCGGCTGGAGACTGGAGAAGCAGCGAGTATCAACACAGCTGACACCCAAATGCTGACAGGTCGAGCCGGGCCACAAGCAAAGGGCCCAGCCGAGGATTCTCTTTTGTGACCAGTTAGGTCCGTCCCTTTTCTCTGGCCAGACGGGGATCATTCCCTCAGTATCCCCTTGCCCCTCCATGGAGGGGGAAGCCATTAAACATTCCCCCTCGTATTCTCTCTCCTCATCAGGAGAGCAATCGTTCTTGTCTAGCCAACCAGAAAAATTGCCATTGCCAACTCTGCCACTCCATGGACCCCCTCCCTCTCTCTTTCCCCACCCTGGCTAACTTCTTTCCTCCCTTCTTCCCTTTCCATCCGATGAGGGGGGGGAACCGTGAGCCCAACCTGTGACTCTGTCCACATATGTCATGCCAACGAAGCCCCAAGCAACACTGTAACCATCAGGTAATGTTTACATGAGCCATCTCTCCGTCACCACCCCTTCATGCCGTTTCCACTCAATTGGTAGCCGGGGAAGTGGATATTTTTATAGACATGCATTTAGAATGAGACTGGAATTTTAAATAGGGGCACTCGCATATCGGTTTTGTAATGACAATGGGCGGTGGTGCTGCTGCTGCTGCCGCTGTTGTTGTTGCTGCGCTGCGAACATTTTAAAAGAAATCAATGGCTCTGAAATACAAGAACAACAGTTGCCAAGGATACAGATTAATCTTTGCCAATAAATAACGGTTTTTTTTTTCTTCCTTCTCCCAAAACACGCCGATCCAATTATATCCTAGAGACTGGTTCTGTTGCTTGTTTAAAAAGGAGTTTCACTCGGATCCTTCAGTAACATGTTTGCTAGTCTTTTTTGCATCCTCCATTCATATTCATGATTGTGGCTTTCTTTATTAATGCATTACACCTATTCTTTTAAAACTGTCAGGTTTTTTTTATCAGTTAATATTTATATAAGATATGAACACATTAAATATTCATACAAAGTATTTAAAAACCATCCTTCATGACAATAGCATAGAAACCACTTTAACCTAGAGCAAAGAACACAATATGAAACCACTTTTATCTAATAAAATTAATGACAACCTACGTACATTCGACAAAGAAATGTAGCGTGACTACAAAATGATACATAGTTACAGCAATAAAAAGCAACAAAATAAATCATTTGATGAACTTATAAACAAGAGGATCCCTTAAGTCTATTAGCAATCTTCATAAAGTCCAGAAAATTCAGAATCCTAGCATTTTATCAATGCAATGCTTATCCCAATATCCAAAACACCACAACTCTTTGAGATTTTTTTGATTCCTTCAATACATTTCCTATTCAAAAGGAGAACAATATAGTTTTCAGCCTATTTGTTAATGGATAGAGTAATGATCACATATGGCAATCCTTAGTTTTCTTGTTTTGGCTATTTACAATCCACTCAACTATATGGTTGGTAGCCATAAACTGGGCAGACAATTTTATTTTCTTAACTTCATTTCTCTTTTCAACGCTGTTCTCATTGAATAGGAGGATGTATGTCAGATTATGTCTTAATAAAACATAGAAAGGGGGTCTCAATACAAAGACTTGTGTTATTGGAAAATTAACTTAATTGTTTTCTTATCCAAATGCTAGCTTTTTACATAGAGGTTTTATCGAGGGGAGAATGATGAAGCGAGCTTTAAGGACGCCGCAAGGTTTTATCAAAAAATTAAGGAAGTAATTATGAAACAAATTGGTAGAAATAATCTTCTTATAATTAAAACACACTTAAGATTATTCTAAATAAAAGTTAATAAGGTTCACGAAACAGTGAAAACTTGGTATCACTTGTTGTTCACATATCTCATAGAATCACTTTGTCGTGTAGAAGATTCTAGGTTGAAATTCTACCTAGATTTTCCATGCAATGAAGCTTGTAGGAACTTGCAGAATAAGGAATCATATTAAAAATCCAACTTCATTATAAAAAAAAAAAGAGAGTAAGCCATTTCAGACTTGAAAATGTTTTTGAAATCTGTTTATTTTTTCATTAGCCATCAGTTGTTCTTCCAAACAAGTACAATTATTCTTCGTTCTATAGATTCCATTTATCCATGATTAACAACATAATTCCCACAAGCTCCATACATGATGGACATGAGTTAGCAAGAACTTCAACCTAGGATCTTCTACACCGCAACTGATTCCATTAAATCTGTTAACAAATTAGACAACTAATGACATCAATTTTTTTTATTTCAAATAATTTTATGTAGTATTAACATAAGGAGACCATTTCTACCAATTTAAAGACGTTTAACATTTACTTAAAACCCATTATTTAGTGTTCCAATGTTATAGCATTATCCAGCCTACTGATTGCATCTGTTAATTTGCTTCCGGGACTGTTCAGTTTGAATGGCACTATTTTACATAGAAACTTATACGGAACAGCTGTTAGTTTTTACTGCTAGACAAGTGCCTCCTATAGTAATTATGTTTTTATGTATGAATCCAGTAATTTTGACAACATCATAGTTGAGTTCCGTAAACACGGCTGACTCTTAAAGCAAATAAGAAATATATATATATGATGGAAACTGAAAACAACAACAAAAAAATTTTAAAATAATTCCAAATTGCAGAGCATTTTAATTTAGCTTAACTTAAAAATTACTCATTCCACGAATAAGCTCAAGCACTCAACTTGAAATTTACACACACACAAGACTCTAGGGGGCTTTCAATGACTCGTATGAGTGGCAATCAGCTTTTCAATCGTCATTTCCACTTGAATTTGGCACATGTACATTTATATAATTCTTTTTAAAGAATCGACAGGATCTAAATGGGACACTTGAATAGGAGACTCCATTAGAACTCGTCGAAGTCATTGAGACGGGACGATGGACGGTGTCCTCACTCGTCAATGCTCAACTTTCAACGTAAACAAGTTTTTATTAAGTCTTTGATTAGTAAAAGTGGCAAAAATAACCGACCACTTTTTTCTCATCCTTTATTGAAAAAAAAAAAAAAAAAAAAAAAAAAGGCGTCAAGAGATAATTTATGAAAAGAGCCCTGAAAAGCAAACTGCATCCTTAAACAAAGGCTCAAACATCCTGATTCCCTTCAATTTATAGATCACTAATCGTCGAGCACGTTTAACATTGAGAGCGCATTTTATTCGTAAAGTATTTTTTTAAATATTACACTAAACGTGTTTTATAAATATGAGAGCGTATATATATAATGTCATAAAATTTCCTAATGCAAATTAATTTTTTAGTTGGAAAACACGCTGTTGCGAAGGAATAAATATATCGAATCGATTATCTTCCAAAATCAATCGACTCGACAAATTTCATGTGAAGAAAACATAAAGAACAATCTAAATGTTTTTTTAAGAAATGAAATTTGCGTGTTTACATTCGCGGGGCTGGCGAAATTGATTTTTCGAAGGAAAAGGTCGTTAGCTGGGATTTTGGGAGGGAAAAACAGATCGAGTCCGCAATGTTCTTGTTTCTCAAATCCCGGTTGGTTTAATATTAACAACAGCATCTGCTGAAATGTCCCTAAACATTTTATATAAAAAAAAATAAATGTTAATTCCAAGAGCGTTCCTTTTTTAATTAAGAATTTAATTTTGATCGTTGCAAAGCCAAGTCTCACAGAATTCTGTGACATAATTGCAATGTTTTAATTGCTATGATCCTTTCTCTCCCTTCCTTGCTTGCTTGCTTGCTTTATATCCAAAGTAGCCGTTAGAATTTAATAAGCTGAGGCGACAAGGAGGAGAGCTCGTCAACAACATCTCCCTCAAAAGCAAAAGGGAATTTAGTCGCTTTCTTTGAAGGTCATTGATTGAGGACGTTCAAGAGAGAATGAATGATATTTTCCGCTGGTTAATCAACTCTTCTCCTCCTCACTTCGTTCTCATAACCTTCCTTTCCTCCAATGGCTTTCCATTTTCTTTAAAGGCGACATTTATTCAATTCCACGCCCCGCAAAAAAAATTAAAAAAATCATCCAATTCTCCATTGAAATGCTAGTACTAATGTAAGGTTGAATATATTATACAATATTAAAAAGAAATTCTTAAAGAGGTCTTAACCTCATTAAAAATATAAAAAAAAAACGTCACAAACATAAAGTTCAAAAGTCAGTTTTCCTAGATGTTCCGAATTCACCTTTCTCCATGACGTTTGCAGTATGTTAAACCCGTTGTGTTGCAACATTTGCTCCACATGATAGTTCAGCGGATTTCAAACGCATGCCACTTTTGTTAAACAAGTCAAAGACCAACAGTCAATCAAAAAAGTAATTCCGAAATTAAGAAATCTGAAGATGAAACCAGAAAGCATTTATTTCTAAAACAGAGCTAGTCATAGAGCCTCAAGCATTGAAGTACGCTAAACTGCTATTCACCACCAAAAAGAAGACTTTCCAGCTTTCTCTTCAGAGTTCCTCAATCACGTGCGTGTTTTTTCACCACATCGCTAATAACTTTCTCAGTTGAGTCTTCCTTTAGCAATAACAGACTGATACTGTCGAGATAATGACACTTATTTATAACAATATCAGTTCATTATTGCTAGAATCCATCAGACTTACTTTGCGTAAGATGTGATGACAACACCTCCTAGAAAGAAAGCCTGTGCACTGAAAATTCATACATTGTTACATGATCATCATTTTTGGACATCGTTATAATAAAAATTAAACAACACATAACTGACGTGCTCATCGTTGGATGGACATGTTAATTGTTATGTATGTAACAATGTCCAACAATTGAAACGGCCATCACATTTCGCACAAACCAAGGCTGGATGGACTATAGAAAGGCAGGCCAGAGCATTGAAAAGTCACATGATCAAAGTAGAACGAACAACAATCCAATCTTCATTGGTGATTGTTGAAATCCAAGATGGAGACAATGAAGATTATATTTTTGCTTTGCTCAGACCCCGATAGTTATGTGGCTTTCTTAGAATTAAACGTTTTCTTGAAAATCTTTAAAATTGAGCAGTAACTGGAGATAATGGAGAATTAGCAGACTATTAAGGAAGAGTGGATACAGAAGAAGCAATCCCTTTGCTCGGTGCTGCAGTGGTTTCGAAGTTTAACTCCCATGAACAGCCATTATTGTAACATCAGCACTATACTAGCCCATAGCTTTCTCAACTGTCTTTCTTCAGCAATAATAAACGGATATTGTTGAGCTAGGAAACAACTGAGTGCAACAATAAGCTTATTACTGCTGAAGAAAGAAAGAAGGCTCAGTTGAGAAAGTTGTTAGTGATATGGCCATAATAGTGATATCACTAATAACTTTCTGAAATGAGTCTTCCTTTAGCAACAACGAACAGAGTTATACGATTGTGTAGTCTATCCAGACTTAGTTTGCCTGAAATGTGATACGTGCATCAATTGTTATGTATTGTTTAATTTTTATTTTAACTGTCTAATAATTGAAAAGTAAGATTTACTGAAAAGTAACATCAGGAAGATTGGTGAAGGCTAAGCATCTAGAAAAAAGACTGTGGTGAACTTATTTTTTGTTTGGGGCTTTTACTCTTTTATGTTATCGTGATTTTCGGTATATAATACGCATCCGTGCATAATGCGCAACTAAGATAGAGAGGCAGCGATAGGTATATTTTGTACTGAAATGCATTTTACTCAATAAGCTCATTTAGATCAAAATCATAACATATCTCTGGCAGAATCTGGTAGCATTTATCACACTTCCTTCGAAATATGACCACCGTCCCTATTCTACCGCTTTCGTCCTGAAGCAAGAATTTCTAATGCTTTTCAAATGAATTTTCAACGAACGTATATCAGCATCGGAGAGTAACTTAATAAACATGGGATTGCATTCTACCGAGGTCATTATCAATGAATTCTATTTTGTGTTGGCGTGTGCTCTCCGCTATTTTACTGGGACCCCCTTTGTATCCCGTTCGCTCTCGCTCGCACTTCCTCCACCTCGCGAACCGTTTTTGGACTCGTCCTCGTTGTCGTCTTTGATTCGACGCCATTCCCAGCAGTGCAATCGCAGCTTTTATGCGTCATCCATTAATTCCTCAAAGAAACCGTGACCTCAAGAACTGAGGATGGGGTCAAAGGGTGAAGGCCAGCGTTCCTCAACGTCATCCGCCTGTGTGACCTGTGAACTCCAGCGGTGCGGCCATCGAGCGAGACCTCTGGCTCTTTCTACCATTCACCGTCCTTCCCTCCCGAACCTTTTCCTTATCTCCATCGTCCCCCTCGTTCGCTTAACGAGCCAAATGCTCCTCGTCGTCATAATCTCCTCCTAATCCTCCCTTTTCTTCGTCAACGTTTTCCCCACCAGCGCCCCATGGAACCCGCTAGCCATCTCCAATCCCTGCTCTTCTCCTCCCGTCTTTTGAGCATTTTTAAGTGTTGCGAAGATGATTCCACCCAGAAAGTAAATCAACTGAGCTGGGCGACGAAAACGACTGCTCTCTCCATTGTGTTATTTGTCAGATAAAGTATCGGGGGGAGGGGGAGAGATACCCTTGCAAATTCTAAAAATAGCCAATATATTTCTTAGCAATGGCCTCATTAATAACAGGAAAGTGCGCTACATTCGTACTAGGATGCGCGAATAAGGATAAAAAGCATTCCACCTTGTGTGAATTAAGTCGTCATCATGTTGTTGAATCGAAAATTTAGAAAGGGAAAGTTTAACTTTCTTCCTTTATTAACTATACCCCCCTTCCAAGGCGGCACGTGTTCAAAAAAAAAAAAAACAAGATCCGTTGCCATCATTTCTAATTGGGTCAAATGGTTTTACTTTTGTCTATTTCAACCGCTACGAGAAGAAGGAAGACAAACATCCGTTTTTTGTTCTCGGGGAAGATTCATCTCTATTCAGAGCTTTCCAAGGATAAAAAGCAACGTTTTCATACCCAGACAACAACAAGACGTAGTAGCTGGATCAAGAAGGAAAGAGAGAGAGAGAGAGACAGCGGCAGCAGAAAAACACTGCAATAGAAAATCCAGTATGAGTTGATGGCTGATTTCACAAGGAGGAAAAGAAAGAGAAAAAAAAGGAAGGATAATGATGATGATGATGATGATGATGATGATGATGATGTCGATCGTGTACACGTGGAGTGAGGAAGAACGCGGGCGTTGTTGACGTCAAAGGCGAGGGCGTCTTTCGTGCTCAGGGCCTGTTCCTTCTCCCCACAGTCGGTTGCCTTTCCACTTGCATCAACCGCATTTCAGACCTTCAAGCTTCGCTGCCATTAAAATTCCACTCAAGAAAGGCTTCTTTTTATCTCCTCCCCCCTCCCTCTCCATATTAAATAAATATATTTAAAATCCTGTTCAAAAGAAAGTCGACCCTTTGCTCTTTGTTACAAGCTTAAATCATAAGGCCATTCCACGTTTATTTTTGTTTAATAATTAAAGCTAAATGCGTCACCCATATCGAAATAGAACGAAAAGTTAGTTTATAATTTAAAGGTTTCCATCCTCTGCTTGCTATTTTAAACTTCAGCTATTAAAGCAATAATTACCGAAAAAAAAAGTTTTATTTTCTTCCTCGTAACGGCAGATAATGAATTAACGTCGCAATCGATCATTATATAAGCCGAATTCCTCATTACTGAACCGTGTATGGCTTGCGCTAAAAAATCCTGGGGCCTTTCCAAACTGCATGCGAATTTCCTTTAATTTATTGATTCAATGTGGTACTACAAGGACGATGACCTTTATTCTTCTTCACAAAATTCATGCACGGAGGGGTGAACATAAAAGCTTTCCCATCAGATATCGATTCAACGATTACGTGGAATAATAACATGGAAATACAGTTGAGGTAAATTTGCTCGCAATGTAACATTAACAGCATTTGCTTCTCAACTTAATGGTACTTACGTAACATAATGAAACGAGAAAATATTTCATTTAACTTTAGAATTTAGAATCCCATTCACCGTGACTTCCTCGCACGCATTGACTAAGCCATTGATTCTGCAATACAGCGAATTTATAGGGCGATTCACAAGAGTGTAACAAACTTCAGCATTTTGGAGAAGAGTCATTTAAAGCGATAACTTATATATGAACCTAGATCCAATTTCACTTAGTTGGGGAACTAAGATCAAAGTTTTGAAAGTCACTTATGGAACTATATGCTACTTTCCTAGATAGAAGACTTTCTAAGATAACTGGAAGACGTCAAACATGGAAGACGAGTAATCAAAAGGCTACGCCTGCATTATCTCAACAGATGGATTGGTCTCCATCACTTGGCCTCCGAGATCCCTTGATCTAAATCCTTTAGATTTTTTTACCTTTGGGGTCACCTAAAACAGCTAGTCCACAGCAGTGTTGACATCAATACCCGTGAACAGTTACTCCAACGGATAACTGATGCGGTCAATCAAATTCGCAATAACGATGCCATAATTCGTGCTTATGGTTGGATGATTCGTGCTTGTATTCAGGCTCAAGGAGCACATTTTGGAGCACTCGTTATACAAAATCGTATACTCTTATGGTTTTAAATTTACTGTTAATTATTTATAACATAGGTTTTGTTTACCCATTTACTACACTATAATAAAACTTTGAACTGTTGTAATTCTGTACATAATTGGAATACGATCTATGTACATATGACTTTTTAATACTCAACCTGACTACTTCCACAACAAATGGCCAAACATTGTTACTCATTGTGAATCACCCTTATAAAAGAGATCCTAGATCCCTCCATAAACCGTGCACAACCTCCAAATGAGCACTAGTAACTAGTTTCAGTGCTCTTCTATTTCAAGTAATTAATAGTTAAAGTTTGTAACTAATGTAACACAGGCCAGCAATGAAAAATCATCGTTTTGCCTTATTCTTGTGGTGTTTAGCGTGTGCTGAATCCGAATCTGCTTCTATCACGTCACGTTTCCAAGTTATGCACGTAGATACTGCAATGTCAAAGTAATGGGTGTGAAGAGAATTGGCTGTAATATTAAAGTATCCATATTTTTGGCCCAAAAGAAATTTATCCGGCCCCAAACTCTGAATAATTTAGAAGTGTTTCATTGAAAAACAAGAAATCTGTGGGTGATAGGAAAAAAAAAACTAAGGCCAGATATGGATTTAGCATTAAAAAAACGTATAAAAATCAGCTCTTAACGTTAAACATGATTTTAAAAAGTTATTTTTGCTGGCCTATGTAATTAATGATCGAGTTAAAATAAATCTCATTTATCAATATTGAAATTACAAAATAAATAATCTTAAAAATAAAGTTCACCAATCTTAGGAGTTGTATAGAATGACTTGAAGTCTTCACGAAAAACAATGTTGAGGATTTATAGTTGAGGAAACACGAATTGAAGAATGCAGTGTCTTGAAGGGATAGAAGAGAATGTCTAGAAGAACCACAGATGTTGAAGTGTAGAAGATGGCAAAACTGTGGGCTGGAAACTATGTAATGATGAAACTTGGCAGTACGAGTTGTTTACTGGAAATATTTCTTTTGAAGCGAAGATGAAAACTGGAGAGTTAGCAATTGCTGGAGAGTATTAGGACTAAAAAAAAAATTTTATGTTAATTTTTCCAAAATAAGAGTATAATACCATTTTCCAGAGATTTTACTCTCATCTTCTGTTTACATTTTCACCGAACTGTTCTCGTTCCTGAACTCTATTATATTTCCGGATATTCGCACTTTTTTAAGGTGCGAGGCATATAATATATGAAATGAATGTGTCTTTCTTTGCTGATTATGAATATCGCATCTAAATTTCTGTGGGACAAATAGTTTCAGAGATATCAGCTAAAAATAGAATTTCCGAAATATGCTATATCTCGAAACTAGTGAGTCCCAGAAAAATGGAACCAAAATAGTTTACAGCCGATACGACCTATATATGCGCATGTACGTATACTCGATAATAAGCATAAACTTGAAAAAAATTTCAAAATTGAACCAATCGTTACGGAGATATAAACTTATTAAGTTCGTTTTGGTAATGATAGCTTGCTCATTCTCATCTGTTTTTTTTGAATTATAAATTGGAAACCGAATTGAAAGTTAAAGTTTACACTTCAGCATCCAGACATTCAGGGTATCTCGTCTATCTTTTCAAAACATTACATTCTTTAGTTCGTGCTTTCCTCAAGACTTCAAATTATTCTCTACAACTCCCAAGGTCGGTAACCTTTATTTTTAAGATTTTGTAATTTTAATATTCATAAAGGAGATTTTTTTTAAACTCAATCATTAATTATATTACCCTATACTTAAATAATTTAAGTTGAGAAGCAATGCTTATAATGTTACATGCAAGATTATATAGAATGACGTTCGCGTGGAGTTACGTAAAAGCTGGATCAAGATAAACCCTTGTCTCAAAACCATAAAAAATTAATAATATGAAAACAATTTCCTGTTATTTGAAATTCGTCAAAAATAAAAAAAAAAAACACATTCAAATTTTTTTTTCTCCACGTTTCTCCAGGTACTGCTACTGCGAATTTCCCCCTCGTGCAGTTTTTCCTTTTCCTTTTCACTGCTCCCTTAAAAAAATACGCAATAACTTGAATATAAATATAAAAAAGCCTCTATTCCTGCAGTTTCCCATTTTGTTCCATGTGGAAACAAAGTGAAGCGTCAGAAAGCGCCTTTGTTTCGAACCGGATGGAGGACCAAATAAGGGAGAGGAGAGCGAGCGGCGTGGAGCCGGGGCCGAGACGAGAGAGCGAGCAGCGGTGGAAAAGAGTTGACATATGGCCGACGATCCTTTCCAGTGAAAACGACCGGAACTGAAGAGGAGGATGAATCAGAGACTCAAACCGAGACAGAGAGCGAGAGAGGATTTTCCCCTTCGCCTTTTTCTTGCCACTGATTCATCCCTTGAACAGCATCCAGCTCCGGGCCAACTTGTCTGCCCTGTGTATCTGCCAAAACGAAAAAAAAAACAACACCACCGACTACCGAACATGGCAATTACGACGGCAGAAGAATTTTTTTTTCATTCCCTTTATGAAAGGTGCAAGCGAGTGGCACAACCAAGTGGGCGACTCCAGATGACGCACGAGGACCAATTAGTGGCACGGGCTCCGTTAAAACACCGCCACCACATGCACTGTATATAGCCAGCGAATGAACAGGAAGAAAAATAAAATAAAATTTCCATCGAGTGAAAGTGTACATAAATTAAAAATAAAAGCGCAGGGAACGAAAAAGCTTGCGAAAAGGATGCCATCGGACACACGAAAAGGTCCATTCCGTGGCGTTTTCTTTCCCAGGCTCCGTATCGATTTTTCCTAGCTTCGTGATGCTGGCTCTTAATTCAACTTTGTTTCCTGTGTGAGGGTGCATTTGGCAGAGAGATTATCCAATCGAACCAAGAGCAAGACGTCCGCTTGGAAACCGGGGTTTAGAATCCACCCTCTCTCTCGGCCTCACAAAGACGGGGGAATCATAAAAAAAAATATTCAAATCCTACCCATCACAAGGAGCTGCCTATCTCCTATTGACGAGTCACTGACCTTGCTGCGCGAGTCGTCCCCGTTTATGCATATTAATTGCTTTAATGGCATTACATAAATTGCTGAATATTTCTTATATGACAGATTTAGTTCATTCGATGAGCTTTTCTTCACCCAGCTCGTTGAATGCACAGATGTAATTATGTAATCAAGCAATGCTCGTAATTCATTTAAACGAGAATAGATGATACGTACAAAGGAGCGTCCAATCGCATTGGCCAGCTTATTAAAAGTTCCTGTAAATTCATATCACTCTTATCTTCTTGTTATTATACAGGATGATTCATTCGATTTCAAATGAGGATAATTCCGTATCTAGCATGCATACACCAAATGAAACAAGCAATCTCATGAGTTTTGCGGATGCGCTCAAAAGTCACATTGTTGTTGAGGTGGAGCTAATGAAAGCGGAAATGCTGTTGCGAATGTTGAAATAATTAGATTTAGGGAAGTGACAGAGTAATTCTACAGCGAGAGAAAGCTTATACAGTCTCTAACAAAAAAATGAGTCAATCGTAATGAAACTTCACATGCAAACGCCATTTGACTGGATATACTTATCTTAGGTAATACTGTCCAACAATTGTGGTTTGTGGTACAATTTCGTTTGATAACCAGATCTCTTTAGTGGTAGGCATCCTCAGAGACTACATTGAGGAAATCTTAGACACATTGTGTTAGCCAGCTATACTTGGCATATTGTTTCCATGGATTATTATCGTACTTGTGGCACACGGTCTTGGCCAGCCAGATCACCAGATCTTTCTCATATTGAGCACATTTGAGATTTGATGGAGCAATATCTCCAAACAACCAAGAATGATGGCGAATTAGCCCACCAATTGGATGTAATGGAAGGGGGGAAACCTTTAACCACAAAATAGATGAAACGCCAGATAGATTACTTCGAAGTCTCGATCTTGCCTTTGAGATTAAAGGCACAGCTTTCGAAATATCTATCTGGCGTTTCATATCTGGGATCTGGTTTGTGGTTTGAGGCAATTCCACATCACAACTCCCCGCAATCTGGGATCCTTTCTTTTCAGGCAATTACACACCACAACTCCCCGCTTATATATTTGGAGGTAATTGGCAAGAAATCCTTTACAATACCTTCTGGCAACTTCATGAAACCATGTCAGTTTGAATAAGAGCTTTTATCCAGAGATGGACTAAGCCATTACTGAATTACCCAGTTAACGTACAGCTTTCTGTCCAATAATTCATGCAATTGTTCTAAAAATCTAATCATTTCTTCTGCTTCCACGAAGATCGCACACTTCCTTGTTGGTTCATCAATTTTTCTTCACCGCATTTGGTTGATGTGTCACTATCACTCTGTTCATTAAGTTCAAAACTACATTGGACGAATCTTTTTGAATGATCCAGGATTGCTTTTTACTGTTTCATCCTCAAGTTCAACATTCTCTGTAATACACGGAGTTCAGATTTCTTCAAGGAATCCGATCATTGCATTAAGTTTATAAATAAAGCTTATTCCATGTGCATGCTTTTCTTTCACACATGACAAACTATAAAAAAGGACGCCAAAGACGATTCTGTTTGTTGCTTAATCTTAGCAACGCATCGTATACACTTCTTATTTTCACTTCTGAGAAGTATGTCGTCTTGCATTATGGACTTAAACTGTAAAGTTGCTTGTTCTAATTTTTGAATTATTTATTCAAAAAAAAAAAAAAAGGCTTAGGTTATTAAGATGTTGTTTTTATTTATTTTTATTTTTTTACTCTTTTCTACAGGTTTCTTGAATGCTTTCATTATTAACCTCGACTCGAAGCGAATAATGACAGAAAACGATCGAGATTTCTTATAATTTCATCCATAGTGACATGGATGAACTTTCCTTCTTGAGGCGTTTCGACCGTAATCTCTTCTTAATCCTCGAAGGAAGAAGACAAACGAACTGGCCTTAATGATTTCATGCTAATCGCTTTAAAAGCACAGAAAAGAAAAAAAGAATCTAAAATTCTAATCCGGGTTTTTGATGTGATTAAGAGCAAACGTTGGATCCAGAAATTACTCTACTCGATACAGAACCCCCATTAATCTTCGGAAACGAGACGAGAGTTCTTAATTCCCACACGAGTGAGCAAGTCTCCCATGAAGGGAAGAGCTGACGCAGTGACAACTAATACGTTTTGGTAATGAAAACAAGACAGGGAGAGAAAGAGAAAAAAAAAATTGGTTACCAAAGTCAGATTGAAAGTTTATTTTTGGCGCTACGATTCATCATCATTAAACAATGACGCCATTTGGTGGGTGCTACAATGGAGCACTTCATCGCAACTGATAAAGGCTGGCTTGTTGGGAAATTAACATAAATTATGTAGTAGAAAATAAAATGAAGCAATCCTTTGTGGATGATAATCCAATATGAAAATTAAGTGTGGGTGTAAATTCACTTCTGTGATACCCAATGAAGATTTCAAGAATAAGTCACGTACTGAAGGAGAAGAATCCAACCATTAAAGGATTAGTCTTGAAATCCACTCTCTGCAGTCCACTCCTTGAAATATATGGAGTTAATTGTCAGGTGCTTTTTCTCTCTATTTACGTTCCCTCCACTGCCTCCAGTGCCAAACCTCATCCATTAATGAAAACCCAACCAACAACTCCGAAAGGACGCGAATAAATTTTTTTTATCTCAATGTTAATGCGACAACTTATCACGTGTGAAGTTTTAATTTAAACTGGCAACTCTCTCAACGGAGTTAAATTTCAACCATTCACGTGATTTAGGAAGAAAAGCCAACTCGAAATTACGAACATGTTCTAGGTTGAATGCAGTAGTGGCCTTATGGAGTCATTCGAACGCGTTGCCTTTCATGGCCGAGCACAAAGCAAAGACTCATTGACGTCACGTGTAATAATTTGCTTGTTGTTTCGTCGTTAATGGAGTTCGTCATCTGTTAAATGCCTTCGTAATGAGGAGAAATCTTTTCATTTTATTATACCCGTTCGTTAAAACAGTTATCGTTCGGAGTATTTTAGCACGGTGACCGGTTGGTCGAAGGGTCGATGTCAAGATGGAGCAGCATTTGAAGACGAGTTTCTCCTGTGGTTTTCGTCCCCCTTTCACACGAAATCATTAACGGTTGGGGGAACCTTCAGGTTAGGGAAACAACTCGAAAAGCCAACTTGGATTTCATCTGCAAATGGTTTCCTTCGCCAATGCCACTCATTCGTTTAAAAACTGCCACAGGAGGAAGGAAACCTTCTGTTTTGTTTCAATAATCACTAACAACTGTTTGCATCGTGGATAAAGAAGCATTGCGTGGCAAGAGCTGCACAACACAAACCACTTTTGGCACTTTCCGGTTCGATCACTTTACATTTTGGTGAATTAAAGCATGCATGCATGGAATGATTAATTAATGAATGCGCAAAAGAAAAAAAAAGATCTTCAGGTTAACTAAGTAATAAGAGTAATATAATAATATTATTAATTAATTAATAAATTAAAAACAAATTTCTCTTATATAAAGATTAAAAATTCCAAAATAAAATCTTAAATAAAGGTCACTAAAACGAGAGTCTTGTAGAGGATGAGAACGAGTCTTGTAAACGAAGTCCTTGAAGAATTACACTGTCAACATCAAAAAAAAAAATTTGGATTGTCAAGGGTATTTCAACAATTTCAGGGTAATTTTTGTGTGCAGAAACCAAAAATGATATTGGTTTTGTTCAACT
>JAHWFO010037920.1:1596205-1623024 GCA_023313115.1 Rhysida immarginata | reverse complement strand
CCCAAGGAGGTTACAACCTTATATAGGTGTTTCTTGCTTATGTTTATTTAGTACATACGTTGTACTATTAAATCATTGTTCTGAAATCATTTTTATTGATTTTCAGGAAATATGAGTTATTTTCGTCGAAAGTGCTTGCATAATCCTGATGTATTCTATTCCACAGAAGTTGAGAACTAACATCACAGCCTTTTTCAAAAAGGGATATTTAACCTATTTTGATGTGAAACTTGGAGAACAAGGCAAGTTTTGGGCTCCACATAAGGAGTACAATTTTTCCAATATCTCAAACTAGAGCCAATTACAGGAAAACTGGTGTCATTTTTGAACTCAGAAATTCAAAATTAAATAAGTCATAAAACTGTTGACAATGAAACTGTGTTGACCAGTGTTATAGTTGTATGCAGTGGCAATGTCTTGAAGATAGTAAAGAAAACAAAGAAGTGAATAATGAAGATGTGGAAGTATGCAAATGTAGAAAACCCTCACTTAAAGACAGACAGTCTGCGGGTTGGAATAATGTTTTGATGAAATCTGAACACTTGAAGTTTTTTTTTTTTATTTTTTCTCACCTTTTGATTTTTGAAATTAAATTGAAAACAGAATACAGATGCTTGGAGAGCATCTCCAGTTCATAATTATTATTATTTACTGGTGAGTTCATTATGCTTGCAGAATACAGTAGGTCGATTAACTGGGATGACCTTCGTCAAAATTTAAAGCTTAAAAACTCCAGTTTTATCAAAGTGGAACAATGATTGGCTTATATTTTGGAAGAATCTGACAATCTTGGATGCTATTTACAACATTGCTTCTGCTTGAAATCAATAAGATCGTCAACTTTAAAAGAAATCGTGGCGGAAAATATTCCCGGAAAATGATGAGGAATGTCTTGATTTTGATGTGAAAGACAGCACCATTCAGCGAAAGGCTTTTGAAAAGACGAAGCAGACGAATTTACTGTCTTATTTCAATCAGTAATAAACTAACCGGGATTTTTGTTATCCGGGATTCCCAATTCCCATTCATAATCTACTGTAGTTATAATAAAGTAAGCAACATGAAATGCAATAATGAAAAATTTGATTGTTGTATTGATTGTTGATTAATTTTTGGTACCATTGCCGTGTGATCACTTTTAAAGTTGATTTTATTATTGTAATTATGATATAGTTTCTTTTATTAGTCATTTTTATAATTTTCTTCATTATTAATAATGATTGTATTGTTCCAATCTGTTTGCTGATTATCTTGGTTGATTAAGTGGTTGTTTTTGTCCTTGTTATTGTATGCATGTTCATGTTCTGTGTAAATGTGTTGGCAATTTGTGCATGGTAATTGACAAGACTATATTACTGATACGCCATTTTTCAATTTCTTCAAGACATTGACACTACATTCTTCAGTAAGTTTTCCTCATCCTCCACAATTATAATTCTTCAATTGCTGCTGCTTTCTTCAAGGACTTCAACTCATCCTCTACGAAACTCTCGTTTTGTCGGCATTTATATAAGATTTTATTACTTTCTTTAATTTCACAACAGCGTATTATAAATCTAATAAACAAGTTTGTGTATCCTTCAGAAAATATTTAAAAACAACGCATTTTCTTTCCACTTTCACTAAAAGCAATTCTTCAACCATCAAGCCCCGAGAGACTACTCACTTCGAACTTAATGGCCCCTACACCTTTTGCAAATGATTTGTGAACGTTTCTCTCAAACCAGTATTATTTGCGAGCGTAGCTTCTGGCAGTTGTCCGTGACTGCGCCATGTTGAAAAAATGGTCTAGCAAAGCAATTTGTTAATTGCACAGAAAAATAATTATCTATACAGTGTGAAGAAAAGCAAAACTGTGAATAGTTTATTAAAACAATAATAAAACGGAGGCATAAGCTTTAAGGGGGCGTCGCCCTTTTACAGAGGGGCAGAAAGGTTTCAATAGTTAGCTGGAGAGAGGGTCGCTCTTAACATAGAAGGGGAACTTCCAAAGAGATTTACCCCTCAGGCCTCAAAAACCCGCAAGTTCAGTTTGCTTTGTAGGATCTTTGCAGCAGTTTTCTAAACAAAAGACTTCGGCTTACGGTACTTTATAGTGTGCAGCTTAATGATTCATTTGTTGATTTTGATTCTTAAAGTTCTAACAGATACACAATTCAAGCAGTTAAAGTAAAAATCACTGTATCAGAACAAATAAATTATATTAGATTTGTAATAGGTTCAATATATTTTAAGACTTTTTAGCATGAAATCAAAGCTTATTTTACTAAAAAGACATAAAAAAAAGACTATGGATAACAGTGTAGCTTTGGTTCCATTGTCTATAGAAATGTTTACATTTTTTTTTCCTTCTTATTTTTATAGTACTTTGCTCCCCACTATCTACAAGACAAACAAGATAGATGACCATGTGTTTGACTGAGAAAGAGGCTCTTTTCCAAAGTTAGCCATGTGCCCCAAAAGTTTTTGTCCTTACATTTAACCATAAATAACATTTCCAATTATTTTTATAAATAATACTTGAATAAACAACTTTTTGTCAAGTATTACTTATAAGTCCATTATTATTTATAATAATTCAAGAACTACAACTCTCTCAATAATCCAATTATTTACTGGGTTAATCTTAATAGCCAAAATAAGTTACAATTTTTCCTGATACCCTGATGTAATTTTGATCAAGCATTTTATTTAATAATATGAATTTAAATTATTTATTATTGCTAGAATACTGTCTTGTAATTTGTAGCAGTTATTCTATATTTCAAGTTGATATATGCATTATTGGGATTAATATTAAACAAGTATCTATTTGCTTATGAAACTGATCTAGTTTGGATCAAAGTTACCCACCCGAATTGACTATTATTAAACTTGGTATCGTCTATTTTAATTATTAGTTTTAACAGAAAAATGGTCAAGCAGTTTGGTTAAATAAGGTAAATTCACTTAATCAGAACAAGTACACTAAATTATAAGATTGTTACGGCATCAAACCTTATTTTACAAAAAGTAGATCCCATCTTACAATTTAAGATGGATATAAAATTAAAAAAAAATTACATCTCCATTTATGGTCATGTAGGTCTCATTTATTGTTCCTCTTTTCAAATAAAATTTCCGTTTATTACCATGAATTTGTATTTCTATTAATGCAAAATTTAATCTTTGCGTGACTCATTGATAATGAAAGGGAAAAAAAAGATTTTCTCTTTTAGCCACGATAGCAAGGGCTGCAACCTACTGACGATGCACATCCGACCGGAACTTCCTTGCTGAAAACGCACACCCTCGCCACGTCCACCCACCCACCAACTCGGTTTTATTTTTAAACGTGCTGGCGTTTTAAAAGATAATTAACTAGATGGCGACAAGTTTAAGGAAGTCTTAATTTCAGAGATTGAGTAGTACTTACCAGAAGTCCCGTTTCCACACTGGGAAGTAAAGTAATCTTGCATCCGTCAATAACGCTGTTTTGCTGGAGAGAACCCTCTCTCAGGTGCCTGAAACGAAATGAACAACAATGCCATCGTTAGAGATGCAAAATTAATTTTTTTTTAATTAAACCGACTGTTTATTTATGTCACATCGTTTTCAACAATTCCTTCTTCAGACATTTTTATCTGGCTTCTATTTATATCTCGAGTGTATACATAACGAGAAAAATTTTTATGACGCCCAGCAGAATGTTTTATCTCCGGTCACAGCTGAGTGGGCTTTTGTAAGGGTCTACTGAGTATGTGCTACAAATGGAAACTTTATGTAAATTTAGCGTTACGTGTCTAATTTTTAAACTGCGATTTAAATAAAAGCAAACAAAATCTGCCATTCATCCCCCGCTCTAATTTCACCTTCTATTTAGTGTTAACATATTCGCTACCCCAGAAGATAAAAATCTTGAAAAAACTTGGAAACTGGTTTGTTTTTTTTTGTTTTTTTTAAAGACGACCTCGATTTCTCCATTGCCCTTCCTCCCCACCCTCAAAATCCTTTTTATTTTTTAATTCATCTCTTAAAACAGTGAAGACAACAAAGAAAACCGAAACATTTAAGGTTGGATGAAGCAAATACGAGACCACCTAGTCCAAAATATCATTTGGTTCAAGAAAACTCGTATCGATTAAGGCTGCACTCACAATGGCCCGTTGTTCGCCATCGACCACGGGCAAGTGGAAAATCGTGGGCGAACAGCACGCCATCGATCGATTTTTAAATGGCGATTCTGACCAGATGAACGACAACAGCAAACGGAGGAAACTTAATCTTTAAAATAAAAAAAAAAAAAAGAAAGAGAAAACCTCCAATCTTGCGTGTTGAATTCGAACCGGCGACATTCAACGCAACGGTCCAATAATTACAAGTTTATTGAACTGATTCAACCTCCTAGGAACGTCACAAAAAATATCAATAGCTGCATTCCACACACAGAAGCTGAATATAATATTCTTATTTCATGGTCGAAAGAAGGCTAAAAGTCGCGTCCTTTAATCCGGTTTATTGATAAAAATAAATAAGATTCCATAAATCAGGTTTTGAACTCCCACACTTCCAAGGCCTTGGCAATGAGAGGCTCAATATGCGTTGCCTTATCAACCAAACTTTCACAATTGTAACTAGGATAAACCTATTATCAATGATTTCCTCGACTCAAAAATAAAATCTTGGAAATTGTCTTGTTTTGAGTACTTGGCTTTCATCACCTACTGAGAATTTTTATTAAATCTTGTTCAATACTTTGCCCCACAAAGACCTTGTATCTCTCCTCTCCTCCTGCAATCCCTAAAAATTATCGAATGAATTGTTTCGATCAATTTTCTTCAATCAAAAAGATTAGGAGATTTAAAAGAATAGTGCTGGCTGATAATATTGAAATGAGATAAGATTTTTCAAAGGGCTTGATAGGAAACGAACAAGTTATATAAAACGAGTACAGCAAAGAAGGATGCAATCTAAGATAACGAGGGAACCATTCCACTTGTCTACAAAGAGATTGTGTGAAGTGTCTCCTTAGTTATCTTTTATTAGTAACTATCCACAGTCTCTTAGCTTTCCTCGTGAGAAAGTCAAATGATTCAAATTCCGAGTTTTAGAGCATTTTTAACATCAAAAAAAGCAACTGCCAAGATCATAGAAGTATTCAGCAGAAGCTAAACTAAAAAGTCTTGCATTTTAATTAGAAGTTTAATTTACATCCCTCCATCCTCTTTTGTTATGTTCTTTTGCACGAGTTAATGGACGGATATTGAAAATGGATAATAATGACGTCAGTTAGTATTATTAAAAAGACGCGAGTGGCATCATTATTCATAAACCATTTCCTTAGCTAACGAAGAATGGAGTTTTCGTCAAGGTGGATCACACGCGCAGCACTAATCCGGAAAACTCTCCCAAAGTCTTCCGCTCATTCTTCCGATCCCTTCGTGAAATTTTAACCATGCATTTTAAATTTCAACAATCTTCCAACCAATCTTCCTAGAAACATGGCACAAATGCGCCTGCTACTTTGGAGCTCCTATTGCTACTGTAAAAGACAACCAAGAAAGGAAAACGCGAACAAATAAGCTTCCCCGTCGACGCCCACTTCTCGAATGAATACAATGGACATTGTCCTTAACATTAACACACTTTTTTTTTTCTCTCCTTCGCTTTATTTTTCCCACCTTCTGAAGAACTCGACATGTTTAGAGGGTATTGGGGACAGAACTCGAGCTGTTCGTGTCTAAGAAGGCGAAAGGAAGAGAATTATCTATCTCTTTATGTGTTAGCTGAAAAAAAAAGGGCACTTAACTTTGATTTGCATTTTAAATTAACTTTTATTTTTTTTTCTTCGAAATAATCACCCAGTTCCTCGCTTCTAATTACCATTCTCCATTTAATGTCAATTCGTTGCTCAATCTTTCAGTACGGTTCGATAAAATAATTTAAAAACAAAATCACCTCCCCTCCATTTCTATTTAATATTTTTTGGAATTTTTTCCAAACATTAAATAAAAAAACATTTTCCCGTTAAAACAAAAAACTTGTATACCCTATAATTTATTTTCGGCGGATATTACAAGCACTTCCCTTTTCCTCGACCGACGCCCCCGTTTCCTATTTTGCAGGCTAAAATCCAGCGATTTTGAAACAGTTATCAATAATAGAGAAATCTTTAAAAAAGAATATTCTAAGAACGTAAGTATTCCTTTAAGTTTGCATTGCAAATAAAAAAAATTTGCACTTTATTTCAAAACAAGCGCGCAGCAGACGAACGACTTCATTCCAAAGGCTTTTCAAGCTGAGATTACTTCCGGATGTTGTAGAATTTTCATTTTATCGATGAATAGATAAAACCATTTATAATTATGTTATAATTGTTAAACTCGATTTCAATAAACGAGGTTGCAAATAGGAAATGAATGACGTAAAAATGGATGAGCTTAGTTCTAATTCGAATCTATCCCAATATGGAAAAGCCAATAAAATGATACGCGATCGATAGCATTCGACACGTTTGGAAAGTTAGGTAATTAGAGCAATGAAATAGTCAGTAAAAGCTTAAAGAGTCTGGAATATTAGATCTACTTTAAGAAAGTGGCTATTATTAATAAATTAACGGCAGTTTCCGCACTTAGAAAACGATGACACAGGCTCAGCTTAGAATAGCCGAAGATATCAACAATTTAAACTTGGATAAGTAATACTTTAGATATCTACAGAACGTTCTTTGAAATCGGAAACTATAAAATACTTAGTTTCAACTTAGTGGATACCATCCCTTTGAAGTCACGAGAACAAGTTCAAAAGAGGATCGATTTCATTACAAATTCCTTGAAGCTAAAAAAAAAGTTCAATTGGAGTGAATCAATCAAGAAAGAAAAAAAAAAAAGACTCAATTCACATCACTGTACATTAAAGTAAATACTTTCTAATAAAAATAAAGACCAGTTTTCATATTGTTTTTTAATATTTATTTATTAATATGTTTCGCCTTTTAGCACGCCCTTTCTGAATTTCCATTTTAAAAGGAGAGTCAAATTCATAGAAACTGTTTCTCTGCTGCGTAGCATTTTATTTTGATTTCCTTCCCTGCTCCATATTCATGAGCTATTGGAAAAAAGAAGAGTGGAGAAAAAAAATATATATATAAAAAGGAGCCCTCTGGAAAATGTAACTATGGCGACGTCAAAAGATATCAGACCCTCCACACACATATATAACAGAAGCAAGAACAAGAGCATTTTCCCCACCAATCTCGGGATCAATTTGATCGCCCACTTCACAGTTGGCTGCAATCCAAATGAATGAAGTTATAATGCATGCTAAAAAAATAAATAAAAGTTGTACGTAAGAAAAGAAAACGACAAGGCCTTTTATATTGGAACATGCTAATAGTGCAGTTTTTTGTTTTTTTTATTTTAAGTGTTTATCGTTTAATACAACCGGGAATCCAAATCAATGCTCCAGCTTATTACTGTTTTTTTTTTTTATAAAGTCGATCAATGACCGTTAAACATCCAAGGGGAAATGTCCGACTGTATAATAATAAAACAGTTTCAAAATCATTTATCAATAGGCAAACGCAGAGTGCAGTAATAATTCTCAAATTTCACGCAAGTTTTGTTCTGGCACTAGTAAAGGTAAGTTTTCCGGTGGCATATGCCTTACCATTTTTCAGTTACTATCATGATTTGGGATTTGGACTTTGTTTACCTTTACCATCACCGCTTTGTGTGTGTGTGTCGATCGTTATTCAGGCTTTTTGTATCCTGTTTGCGCTATGGTTGGTTGGTTGGTTTATTAGAAATTTGGCGTCGACTACTAAGGTCATTTTGCGCCTTTTACACAAGTTATATCTGTACGCAGCCCAGGACAAACACAAACATCCATGTCCATGGCGGGATTCGAACCCATGACCAGGTGAACTAGAAAGCCTACGCCAAAGCCCTCTCGGCCACCTGGCCGGAACATTGCTATGGCTTCATATTTCAGGTGTTAAAAAGAAAACCACCTAGAAGACCTCTAAGGGTTCGGACGCCAAAAATATGTTCAAATTGAAACAGTCCATTTTACAAATCTCCAAAACGTTCAGTTCGTAAACATGCTTTTGCTTTGGGTTTGTCTGACCGAACTGTCGAGAGAATTTTTACACACCAATCTTCAGTTTCAGGAAACTTAATGAACACGACTGGGAAAAACCACAACTCAAATTGTAAGATTTCCTTGAAACTGATCTTTCAGACGTTGTTCTACGAACTGAGGTCTACAAACGTCGACCTGAAGAAGATGAACTGAAAAGTTGCTAAATACCAAGAAATTACAACCCACCAAGTGATTCACAATTTCAAAAATAGACTACAAACGTGTGTATCACGAATAAAGGTAATTCACTATCAGGACGATATCGTATTCAAAACTGTATTCCATGCACTTTAAGATTATGAAATACAATTCTGAAAAGCATTCATCGCATCCTGTATGACGTCGTTTACGAACAGCACTCGGTACTCAATAAATGACTCAATAAATGCTCTTTTTTCCCCTTTAATTTAACCTCAAAAGACAAAACGAACAGTTTTGAAAACGTTCCAGAAGATAAATTTTATTTTTGTACGTGGCTGTAATGTACGCATTATATAGCGCGTTTTTTATTATATGCAAATATCCAAACAATCAACTGCAGGAAATGAGTTAAAAGGAAATAGGGAGACCATCATTAAATGGATCTTGCTAATCTTATTTCATTCATCTCATCTGACTAACGTACAAATAATCCTTCCATTTTCCACGTGTACTTTGTCAATAGAAATGCGCGACTCCTCCTCCCTCCGTCATTTTACTGGTGTGGGAGAGGGAACTTGCATTGTGACGACATAAAGACAGATGGACAAATACAAAAATTATAAAAACAAAAGTAAAAAAAATCAAATAAAAAAAAAAAAAAATCAATTGACTGCATGACATATCTTTCCTTCTGCAATGAATTGATTATGTCATATAGGCCGAAGATCCTTCGTCCGCAAATGGCGCACTCTTGCTACAACGCAAAAGATTGGGTGGGAGATTAGATGGGTCGATGGATTTATAGCTCTTCAGCACAATTCTTTACCAATTGGTCGATGGCAGCAGCGATAATCCATTAAAAGCTTTACAGAGAAGTCGTGGATGGTTGCTGAGCTGGATTAGAAAACGAGTTGACTCGTAAATAAAAAAAATTAACATGGAAACGTTTTTATGTGTACCATTCGCAATAAGCTGTTTGCATTCATGGGGTGCAGTGTAAAACTGTAGAAAGAAACCGATTATGCCGAATGCTGATGTAGGACAAAAGTGAACAGTCACCTCCATAATCTTATCACGTCTCAAGTCGAATGGTTCCCTCCTTATCATTTTTGGTTATTTACTAGTTTGGCTCTTTTCAGTTGTTTACCAGTTAAAATATGGCAAACCCATCCAGAAAACTTTACTTAAAAAAACTTCTCAGAATGCATAATTTAAGAAGTTTCCTGTTTCTATCTCCACTACGATTAAAGGCAATCTCCCAAGAAAACGTCATCGTAGTTTTGACGAGTCATTATCGCAGTCGATGATAATGAGAGCAGATATTTCAAAACGAACTGAATCCTCCAGTTTCAACACAAACATTCCTTCTAGCTTCGGTTTTACGGCGCAAAAAAAAACATGCCCGTTTCTCGGTACAGTGTGGAGCTTGTTCTTCCTCCCTTGGACGTGATACAACAACACTCTCTTCAGAGGGAAAAACGGCCTTCAAAGCGAAAAAATCAAGCCCACACGTTCTGATTCACACAGAAAAGCGAATAATTCATGGCTTTCGAGAAGGAAGATGAAAGGCCGCGGAATAAAAACTTCCTCTCGAGCGATCATTTGCATCTCGGAAAAACAGCCCCGCCTCCCACCAAACGGCTTTGTTTTCAAACACGTGCTCAACTAATAACGAGGAAAAGAAAAGTTTCACGAGTATTAAGAGTTTTACATCATCATCATCATCGTACCTTTAAATCATTAGTTATTCTCAGTACTAGAGAAAGAAAAAAAAAAGTTCTTTTATATGAAGAAGAACGTCCTTCCCGACCCCCTCGTTTCTTTCAACAGTTGTCTGAACGTTTTCCTCCCTAAGCGACTGAGCAACTTTTTCGATAACGAAATCCAGTTCTTTGAAGATAAAAACGACAAGATTATCATCATCATCATCATTATCGAGTTTCTTGCTTTCGGGTGATGAGTGCCACTGTAAATTCAACGGTGAGAAATTAAACATTTCTCGAGAAACTGACGTCATTGAAACCAGGATCAAAGGCTCCTCGATCAGAGTCGTTTCTGATTCCTAAGTCGCCACCAACCATGACGTTGGGCTTTTATTAGTTTCTTTCTCCAAAAAGGAGGCTCCTTTCAAGCTGAATCGCTCCCTCCTCATCCAATTCTTAAAAACACAAATCACAAATTTAAAAAAAAAAATCACGTTATCTGTTTAAAAAATCTTAAAAAAAAAAAGAAAAAGGAAAAACTAATAAACATGTTTTATTAGTTCTTCCAAACCCTTCGAACGAGACCCCCGTGGCGAGGGAATGGAATCTTCCATTTGGTTTCTTGGCAAGGGCAATAACACTCGTGGTGGGTGCTATTTCATACCGTCGCGACAAAGGTGAGGAGAGAGGAGAGAGAGAAAAGGGTTGGAGACGACGACGACAACGTTTGAGACGAAGGGGGTCTCCGACCAGAAAAAGGGGGGCCTCCAGTGGTGGTTAATTTCATCGTCCTTGATCGCGAACCCGTTGATTGAACCACCCCTTTCAATTACGTTATTTTGCGTTTCCGCGCAGAATTTTCCCATCAGCTCTACTGGACGGGATTTCCTTCTTTCAAAGAGCCATGGTCACCACCACCACCACCGCCGCCGCCGAGTCGGATGCTTAAATATCAGAAGGGGGCGGGTATGGTAGGAAGAAAAGTATAAAGAGAGTGAACCCCCACATCCAACACGGGTCTTCTTCTTCTCCCCTAGAAGAAAAAAAAAATAAAAGAATACCCCCCTCCCACCCCATCCATCGTCACTTTAAGCGGCGACGAGGAAATCCCTCCAGACGTCTCATGCTGGGTGGGGTTTGGCTGTTCTGGTGGTGGTGGTAGTAGTAGATACGAGTAGAATAGTATTTTGAAGAGAATATTATTATGCTTTCAGTTTTTTTTTGACCGCAATTTCGGCCACACCTCATCACCTACTTCAGTTTTTAGCAGAAAAGTCAGAAAAACCGGATAGTCATGGTTTATGTTAGGAATGTGGAGCAAGGAGTCGTGAAACCAACATCTTTACGTACTAATAGCTTAATATTTTGTAATATTGTCAATGGAAAGTTCTAAGCAATATTAAAACTGATCCCGTGGTTAGATTAAATCGGTTCTGCGGTTAAATTTCTTATACGAATTGTTAAGTGGTTAGAGTAACAATTTGAATTGTAGGTTAATTGTGGAACTAATATTTGAGATGATTACATTTTTGTAAATAGGTAGAGTTGGTATGTAAATAAAGAAACAAGATTGTTAAAACTGTACATAGGAAAGATACAAATTAATAAGTGAAAGCGTATTTATACATGTTGAACTAAGTTGTGTGGTTGTTAACAAAAACATTTTAAAATATAACTCCTCGGTTTTCATGCAAAAAGAACTCTAGCTCTTTTATGCGAATTCTTCATGCGTAATTTTGCAGCAAACCGAATATCTCAGAAATCACAGTGCAATCAACTCAAAAACCAAGTTTTTGGATGGTTTTCATGCAAAAGGTACACTACAGAGCTCTTTTTGGTGAACTCTTCATCAAACTGATGCCTAGTTTTGCAGCAAACCGAATATCTCAGAAATCAAAGTGTAATCAACCCAAAAACCAAGTTTTTGGACGGTTTTCATGCAAAAGGTACACTACAGAGCTCTTTTTGGTGAATTCTTCATCAAGTTGATGCCTAGTTTTGCAGTAAACTGAATATCTCGGAAATCACAGTGCAATCAACTCAAACCAAGTTTTGGATGGTTTTTATCGAGGGGTCTGAGAATACCCTGAATCTTTGAAAAAGGTAAAATGAATCTATGCGAATCTCACCGAATCTGTTCCGAATCCCATGGTTTTGAATCCTGAATCGATATCTCGCCCCAGATTCTCGTAAAAAAGGAGACTAGAAAAAAGTTCCTACATTTGGCTATGAATCTCTGAAAAATCGTTGAATCTGAAGTAAATCTTACACGAATCTTTGAATCCCATTGTGAATCTTCGTAGGATTTGGGGAATTCTGGCAAATCTGAATCCGTTAACAATTCCCTGAATCTTTATCAAATTATCGAGATTCATGATGAATCTTTGCCATAATTTTGTTGAATGTCAGACCCCTCGGTTTTCATGCAAAAACAGGGATCGCGCTGCTGATTGCCAATAATCGAAGCCGGGAGTATTCTTGAATTATTCGTAGGAAGCTTAAAATTATTTGGATCATTTTGATGTGAACATGATTTATCTTTTGGAAATCGCTTGTACAAGCCATAAACGTGTCATCACACACACAACTTTTTTGCATATCCGACATTTGGCGATTGATACGAGCATTAATTTCGCTCAGCCGAAAAAGTCTTTTGATTTGGCAAACATGGTGGCTAAAAATATATAAAACTGACAAAACAATGGCTAAACAACTCTTTTTTTGTGACTTCTTCATCGAGTTGATGCCTAATTCTGCAGCAAAACTGGAGTCAACTCGAAAACTGCGTTTTGGAAGGTTTTCATGAAATGCTAAGATATGTCATGTAATATATCAAACAACTTGGAACGACGTGCTATGAACGAATTTGTAAAAGTAAGTTCGAAGATGGTTGGTTCTTTTTTGTTACCAAATTGAATTTGCCTCGATGATGGTATTAATTAGGTATGACCTCCTCCTGAAATTTTTTTTCTATCAAGATATGGATCGAGGATGAAGTTAATCATTAAATCCACGAGGATTAAATGAAATGACCGCGCCAGCAAAACACAGCCCGGTGATTAATGTTGTTTACAACTCCTAAAGCAGAAGAAACCCGCTATAACGAAGAAGCGGGGTCGTCTTTCAGCCCTACATTATAACTAACCGCTGCGGGGAAAGAAAATGAAAATTACAACAATGTTTAAGAAGAAGAATGAAATTTGCAATAGATACATTATCGTCATAAAAGAGATACACTTAACAAGCTAAATAAATAAATTAAAAAATATATTTCGTTAATAAGAGTATGCTCCTTGCATAATGCATACAACCACACTTAAGCAATGACGCATGAATCCTAGAGAGAACAACGAAACAACAACAACAACAACAACAAACAACAATAGATATCCAAATGGGATGCAATTTGAGAAGCTATCATATTCCCAGCTGTCGAGAGACGCATGAGCGTTTTCAGATTTCTCAGATTTCATGGATGCAAGGAGCAGAGATTGTGTTGTTATCATCATCATCATATTCATCATCATCATTATTATTATTATTATTACAATTTCGCAGTATTGTTTGCCGAGGCTTTTGTCCAGCCCAACTTACCTTTCTCTGTAGAGGAGGCATAGCCTTTCCTTAGGCACCTTCAGTTTTTTAGCGATTAGTTTCTTGAGACAATCCACACTCTCAGAGTGGGCGACTTGCAAATCGAAGTGACCGCCCGTCGTCGGGTGAATGTGCACGGTAATGGGAAGAGGGGCGGCCGCCGTTGTCGTTGCTGCTGTCGGGGTGGGTGGATTCATCTCGGCCGGACCTTCGCCCACGTTATTGCTACTGCTAGTGCTGCTGCTGCTGCTGTTGTTAGTGGCGTTTCTGTTATTGTTAGTGTTCTTGTTGCAAGGGCAGCCTTCGTTCGCCGCTGTATCCATGGTTCGTCACTCGTCCTTACGGGTCGTTGAGGTCGAATTCCGTGAGGGAGGGTCAAGTAGCCCAACCCTGTGCAAACAAGAAGAAATGGACGGAACCAGCGCCGTCGAATTTAGACAGGTAACTCGCACGGAAAACACAGCACACAAGTAGAATTTTAGTATAACGAGTGGGGGGAGGGAAATAAACCAAGCGTCCACCAATGCAACCTAAGTGCCGCAGCAACACCGCGCGCACCGATGCAACATAGACCGTGACTGTGGGAAGAAGAAATTCGAGTTCATACCACTGCTACGCCAGCACGCGGGTGTTCCACCAATGAATGCGCCGTCGTCGACCAATCAACGGCGTGGAATGCGTGGGGCGAGTCGACCGATTTCCACGAAGGGTGGGAAGGTTGCGTCTGAGAGGCAAAAAGCCATTGCCAGCGCCCGGAATTTCATCATGCGGCGGCGGCGAAAGGGAAGGAAGGAAACCGGGCGGGCGGGCAGGGAGGCACAAAACAGCAGATCGCTTCGATTGGAGTCAGGCGTGCAACACAATCGAAACGCTTCCATAGAATCCGCCTGAATAATTCATTCAAAACACTGCAACAACGTTTTAAATTAGAATGGATATTCAGTCCAACCGGGGTATGCGGCAGAAACTCGTGACTCTGAATGTCGAAGGCATCTGTTCGATAGGGGAAAAAAAATATTTTTTTTTCGATTATCTCTTCACTTCTTGCGAATTAGCGCATGTAGTACAGTTTTTTTTTTCTTTCCACGAATATTCTGTGCAGGTCGGTGCTGTTAGCACCGGAGGAAAGGAGATGAGGACTTTAACTATTCATTTGCACAGGACAAACAAAACGACAATTAAATTTAGAATAAAAGAACATGAAAGGACGTACAGGAATAATTATTTAGTAAATCACTGCTTAAAATTCAACTGAGACAACTAAATATCTCAGAAACTAAACATTGTACGAAAAACTGTACAAAATCAAAAGTGAATTATTTCGCGGGGTAAATTCATTAGTTAAAAAATTACCCCCCCCCCCCCTTGTGAGGGGGGCTGGGGGAGGGGGTAACTTTGAAATCTTAAATAGGAACCCCTATTTTTAATGGTATATTCAGATTGTACACAATCTTCGAGAAATGTTTTATTCTTGTTTTTTCAATTGATCCAACCGTTTAGGAGATAGAGGCCCTCAAAGTGTGGAACTTTTGAAGTTTTGAACCCGATTTTATCGATGAAGACAAAGAGATAGAGAGTGGGTCCGCAGACATTCCTATTCTATTTTTTGATGGTCTTTAAGAATTTTTTTGTGCATAAGTAAACTTTTGGGGGCAGCAGTCCTATGGAGACAGATTACTTATTACCACTTTCATCGAGCTTCGGCCATTTTCCAATGTTTCGAGAAGCTAAGGAAAACAGATCCCACCAGGTGCTGCATAGATCGCACCAGGGCCGACCGTGACCTGCGATAGAAGTTTTTCATTGAAACTGAAAATGAAAGTAAAGTTTCGATCTGTCGATAGGGCGGCGCTGCAGGCGTTTTTGGACCGATTGTACATACAGCGCCACTTTTCAATAGAGTTCCCGCCCTATTGGGAGCTAGAAACTTTAGCTTCATTTTAACAATTGAGCTCGATGACCATGAATATCTATAGACCGTGCTTATTACACAGATGCGACATTCAATTGTAGTAGTGGAAACTGGATGGCTCATTGTTTTGACGTCATTGACTGTAGCACTGCCTCGGACTTTCGCTTACTTACTTACTTACTTACTTTTCAAACCCGCTTATCCGTTAGGGTCGTGGGGGCAGCAGCCCTATGGAGGATCTCCAGCGATCGCGATCTTCCGCCATCAGGCGCATGTCCTCCCTGGTAATATCCAAGTGACTCGAACCCAGATTCTCCATGTAGTCTAGCCACCTGGTTCTAGGCCGTCCCCTTGGTCTCTTACCCACCGGCTTGGAAAATAACAACTGCCTAGGAAGACCAGTTTGCAGCATCCGTATCACGTGGCCATACCAGCGCAACTGAGATCTCTCAATGCGGAGAAGTAGCGGATCAACACCTAAAGACTCCCTTATTGTGCTGCTGTGCACTCTATCTAGTAGGGTAACACCTGCCACATCTCTCAGAAATCTCATTTCGGCCGCTTGTACCCGCGATCGCACTCTTTCGGTCTTTACCCAAGCCTCATGACCATAGGTAAGAATGGGGACAAAGATAGATTTGAAGACGGAGAGCTTGGCTTTGTTACCCAGCTTGCGTTTCGTTACCACGGATCGCCACAGTTCACGTCTGACACCGCTTGCTGCACCGATCCGAGCATCCAATTCTTTGTCCTGCCGTCCATCACTCGTGAATGCAATCCCGAGATACTTGAATTTCTCCCCTGGGTGAACATTCTCTCTTACATGTATTTAGATGACTAATAAAAAATTCTGTATGTAAATTTCCAAAGAGATGTTTTATACTTTTTGATTTGGTTAAAACTGCATGAATCATGGTTTTTATTAAATACGATAATTTAGTACAGTCATTGATTGTAGCGCATTCATCAAAAGACAGGGGCATTACTACTACAATCGATGACGTCAAAACAATGAGCTATTCAGCTTCCACTCCAACAATTGATTGTCGCATCTGTGTAAGAACCACGGTCTATAGATATTCATGGTCATCGAGCTCCATTGTTAAAATGAAGCTAAAGTTTCTAGTTCCCGGTAGGGCGGGAACTCTATTGAAAAGTGGCGCTGCACATACAATCGGCCCAACTGCGCCTGCAGCGCCGCCCTATCGGCAGACAGAAACTTTACTTTCATATTCATTTTCAATGAAAATCTCTATCGCAGGTTGCGGTCGGCCTTAGTGCGATCTATGCGGCACCTGGCGATCTGTTTTCCTTAGCTTCTCGAAACAATGGAAAATGGCCGAAGCTCGATGACCATGAATATCTATAGACCGTGGTAATAACGAAGCCGACGCGAACTAAACAAGTCGTGGCATCATGCAAACAGATGGATTTGGTGATGTCATGTTGGGCCGATTGTACATGCAGCGCCACTATTCAATAGAGTTCCCGCCCTACCGGGAGCTAGAAACTTTACCTTCTTTTTAACAATGGAACTCGATGACCATGAATATCTATCACGATCGCGCCATTTTCCATTGTTTTGAAAAGCTAAGGAATTTTCAGAAGTTTTAAACAGATCGCGCCAGGTGCCGCAAAGGTCACAAGGGCAACACCACCTAGGCAGAAGACCTGATAACGGAAACGTCATACATTGTTACATCATCATTAGCGACCATTGTTAATCCTATTTCTACCAACAATAAGCCCTAAATTTGGTCGACTAATGATGACATAACAACGAGGCTAACGAGAAATACAGGCTCCGGCACTGAAAAGTCAATCCAACCTTCATTGTTTCCAACAAAGGAAAAAAAACACTGATTGTTAAAATACATGATGGAAACAATGAAAGTTACATTGTTAATAGACCTGTCTTGGTCAGGTGACTTTTCAGTGCCGAAGTCTGTCTTTCTCGTTAGCCTCGTATAGCAGTGTATGAAGTTTCCGGTATCAGGCCTTCTGTCTAGGAGGTGTTGACTAGGGCCGATCATGAGGTCTTGCACTGAAATTGAAAATGAAAGTTTCAAATTCCCGATAGGGTGGCGCCGCAGGTGCAGTTGGGCCGATTGTACATGCAGCGCCACTTTTCAATAGAGTTCCCGCCCTATCGGGAGCTAGAAACTTTGGCTTCATTTTAACAATGGAGCTCGATGACCATTAATATCTAATAGACCGTGGTAATAAGTAATCTGTGGCCAAGTTTTAACTGAATCCCGCCAATTGTTGAAAAGTTATCAAGTTTTTTGTTCATATAGCTCAATAATTGTCACTTTGTATTAAAACAGAGTTTTCCTTAATTTATTAAAACGCAAAGCACTTTTTTAAGTGCAAAATCGGCACTTCTGCGCATGCGCATTGACCATTGTTATAGTCGTTAATTGTTGTTAATTTGATCATCAATGCTAGCAATGTTCTTGATTATGACGTCTTTGTGGAGAGGATTGTTTATGAACCATACAGTTGTTTGCCGTCAAATTTTGACGGGTTCCATCTAGTTTATATAATAATTCTTGTGTGTCTATTGAAATAGCATTGTGAAAGTGCAACAATGTTAACCATTATTTGTCGTAGTTGACCTCACAATATGTTTTGACTCGACGTAATGTGCTAAAAATCCGTTCAACTTCACAGCTGGTTACAGAAAGCACAGTAAGAAGCTGAAGCTCCCTGCTACATTGCAAGACTAGTTTTTCGAAAATAAACTGAAATTGTACGAGTGGACTGTTCAAAGTTCTTTGTCTCAATCTCAAAAAACCCACTAGGTTGAACTGAAGCGACGGATATGAATTCAAACTTGATACTTGGCACCTTATTAGCGAGCTCCAAATCCTGTCTGGTCATCTTTCACCCCTGCAGAATGTCAATCCTTTCAGAGGAGAATGCACCCCTGTTTCAAGAAGGGAAGAATAACATTAAGGGGTCAATTAACGACCTTTTCCTTTTGCTGTCAGGAATCTCCTGATGGGTCATATAGCATCCGTTTCCCCATTTTTTTTGTTTCCCAGTCTGGCCACGTGCACAGCGAACCGTTCAACAATAAACAAAAGCTATGCACGTGGACACGTTGATCTACATTGAAATATGCACAGTACCTGTTTACGCATGCTTAGAAAGTTGTTTTTCATTAATACTTTTTCCACATTTCCTTTAGAAAAGGAGGTTCCTGGGCAGCCAGGAAACCCCCCTAAATACGCCACTGCCTGTTCACTGAAACGTCATACATTGGTACATCATCATCAGAGGGCGAGATTTCATGTTTTGTTACCTTGGCAATAGAATCGTACGTTTCCAAGATGTATTAACAATGAGCAGCAGATCAGTAGCCTACAGCAGGCGTTATAGACAGGTCAGTCTATCCCGAGGAAGAGATACACGTGTCAAAGGAGATACAGGCGTCTCTTTTCAGTTGTCTAGCAAAAGATGCAATTCGCACTCTGTGGTGAAAACGATACAGCGCCGAGCAAAGAGACTGCTTCCTCTGCCGCCTTTCCACTGTCTCTCAGTAGACTGCTAACTTTCCATAATCTCCAGTTACTGCTCACTTTCTCCAAGAAAACGTTATATTCTAATAATGATCAATTCTAAGGAGGAGGTCCGGGATTTTCATTGGAGAAGATTCACGGAACAGTGGCTACCCAGCTAGCTAGGTTTCCTTTCTGGGTCAGCTGCGGTGCAACG
Source organism: Rhysida immarginata (assembly GCA_023313115.1). Lineage (NCBI taxonomy): Eukaryota > Metazoa > Arthropoda > Chilopoda > Scolopendromorpha > Scolopendridae > Rhysida > Rhysida immarginata. The sequence goes on along the minus strand of JAHWFO010037920.1, from coordinate 1,603,833 downwards.
GTCACTCCAAGGCATCCTTGTAGTGACCCCCTGTGTTGAGCTCGGGAAGCCCTGTGTCTCAAGTAACAACGCTTCAGAGGACGCTTCCAGGACAACAAGAACAGACGGCGCATATAAAGTGCACTCCGTCATCGGATTGGCTCGCTGCGAGTTTTCCAGGACGTGCATTTCGTTATTCATAATTACCTCATGACCAACAATTCAAGGCAAAGTTTGTGCAGCAATATCAGCACGCAATTCACTAACAATATGCACGGACCAACAATATACATCTAATACCAACAAAGCATGGCAAAATTTGTGCAATATAAGTAAAGTTCATAAGGCATGTAATCTTTAAAAAATCTTTGAAAATCTTTAAAAATGAGCAGGAAGTGGAGATAATGGAGAGTGGCAGACTATCGAAAAACAGTGGAAAGGCGACAGAGGAAGCAGTCCCTTCGCTTGGCGCTGTATGGGTTTCGCCAGCGCACTGCTGTAACAGAGCAACAGACCCAGTGGTCATCGAAGTTCGCAGGTTGCCATCGACGATCCAAGCATGTCAACAGTACTAACAGCGAGTGCTAGACTACACAAAGTGATGGATGCTCAAGCTTTGCTTCTAGACATCAAGAGCAGGTGCATTAATTGGGAGGAAGCTCAGAACTGTCTGAGGGCCACAGTTGGCCACAGTTGCTTTCCACTGCCCGCCCCGTCTCACCCATCGACCAAATTTAGGGCTTCTTATTAATAGAAATACGATTAAGACAGGTCGAATTATGATGATCTAACAATAAATTCCGTTTCAAGGCTTTCTTTCTAGAAGCGTGTTTTAATGAACAAGCGTACAATGTAACAAAACTGTCAGCAACTTTTTGGGGTTCAGCAACAAATTCGTAACATTAGTTGACAGCTTTGTTACGTTGTAGCTACGATTATAAAAATACATTGTTAAGTTTGGGCTGTAGCCAAAGTCATGCAACACGAGAGGGGGGCGAAAACCGACTCTTCCGTAAATACAGCAGACCAACAACGGAGCTCACACGCGTGCTTTGAATTGGTTAACAATATTGATAGCAAATAACGTTCTCATTGCAAGAATGAAAAGAAACTTAACCATTATTCAAAATTCTTCCATTTCTAGCTAATGCAATTGCGTAATTACTTACGGATTAACTCGAATATTATCATTCACAACATGAAACCGTTTTAGCGCTTTCACCTCTCTGGGGAGGAGGTAGGGGAACTGAAGGATAATTTATTATGAACTCAAAGCCAAGTCGATGAATGAAAACAAGTAAACACGTGTAGTCGAAGTGGAATTTGAACCTGCGACCCCTCCTCCTCCGTTGACTACCTCTCTAACGAACCGGTTATCGGAACAGCTCTTCAAATATTACATTTTATGCGTTTGTTAGGACAGGTTATATTGGCCAAGTGGGTGCGGCAACTGGAGTAGAAAAACGTTCTTGCACTTCCACGTGAGCGTCGGTGATACGCGTACACCCACGAGGGCGATTGGGGAAAATTATTTCATACACAGAATTTGCTAAGTTTGCCGAGCTCGGCTCTCCTCTTCTTTAACAAGGGAAAACGAGTTTGAAAACCATCGCGGATGCATTTCGACAGGTATCAGAAAATGAATCAAACATTTTTGCTTTTCTGTTTACAACGGTGTAACTCGTGTATCCATACGATCAAATTTTAAAGATGTCTCAATAGTTTCGTGTATTTTATAGCAGCAGTGTCGTCTATGACATACAACTCGCCACTATCATCAAAAGTAATTTATTTCTCATCTACAAAGAACTAATTTAGATAACGATGATTAGCGCTTCTCATTTCATGTTTGGCGCAATTTCTCCATTACGAATAAAGGTCGCTAAACCGTAAGAGGGCTCTAGTGTTCATTTCCTGAACTAATCGAATCACTACCGTTTCGTCCCCCTAACTTTACCCAGCTACACAGTCGTCCCTCCACAAGTCGGCAACCTCTGTTCCAGGACCTTGCCGTCTTGTGGATTTTTCTGGCTTGCAGAATTCCAAGATGGGTATTTGCATCTACTGCATTGTCAAGTTCCATTTGTAATACACACTCTTCAGTAAATTACCAGCCTTTGAAGAAGAAAATTGCAAGGAAAAATTTATAGTCTCCTCCCCCAAATATAAGCTTGCATGCATTAGAGGAACTATAAAATGAGTTAACTTTGAATATTTTAATCATAATAATCATCACCGATTTAACTTTTGTTGGCAAAAATCTTTAACCGGAAGTGATTGTCTGCCATCTTGGCTTTCAGGAAAAAATTGACAACTTGTGGAATTTCCCGACTTGCGGAGGGATGACTGTACTAAGTAAACCACTACTGAGCCAACTGTGCACGATGAACAGTAGCATCGTCGTCCGTGAAGACGCCATCACATGCAGCATGAGCTTGGTTAGCAAGAATGTTCAGGTAGTCCGTGGAATGCACCAGACCTACCATGAATGATGGGGATAACCGATTTGAACAATTCTATCTAACATGATTGCTAGCGCAGGTCGATGCAGCATTAATGCGACTTCGTATGGCCGTTCCTTGTGTGTAGTAATGTCTACCAGAACAATCCTGTGGCCAATGGCGGCATCTCATCAACGACAAGTACCAACAACTATTTAGCAGGTGGCAATTTGTAAAAAATTCGACCAGCACAAGATTGGACGGGAGAGAATAATTTTGGAATGCAATATGCTCCAAACACACATCAGCTAAAACACGCCTTTCATGGCAATATACGCATCGGTCTGCTAATCAATATGAAGTGATGTCCCAATGCGGCATCAAGATTACAGGCTGAAGGTGCTTTATCACGGTCTACGGAATGTTTTCATAGGAGACATATATTGGAAAATTGTTGCAACGTTCCTAAGTAGATTCACCGTTTCAAGATACGGTCTCACGAGAGATATGTCCGGTATGTCGACAAACAAAAAGGCATTCAAATCTTTCTCTCTCCACGACATAAAGGGTTCAGTAGAGAAATTACCAATACAGAGGAACCACAGGCAGGAAAGAGCTGGGCGAGATTGGAAATTAACAATAAAAACACTTAAAGGTCACGCGTTTGCAATTTACCTGCTGAAGTGTTAACGATTCCTGCACATTGTAGTCATCATGACAGGTTAACACCGAAAATGTTCTTTTTCCAACTAAGCAGCGTGTGACATGTTGAAGGAGTTAGGAGAATGTCAATAAAACCGTCATGCTGTGGAGAGGTTGTATGCTGCACGATGTCCTAATCGTATGCATCGCTCCAGAATGGTTTTTCAGAGACTTGCAGTTTGTGTTAGGCACACCATTAAGGTTCAGCCCAAACCACAACACGGATGCTGTGATCAGTAGATGGGTGCGAGGTGAGAGCTATGATGTTCTGGCTACCGTTCGACAGGATCCAATCATCTCCATGAGACGGATCTCATTACTTAGGAAGAAGCCATATGACTGTGTGGTGGATACTCAACAGCAATGGGTTCCACTTCTTCCACTTGGAGTGTGTGTGTGACTACCAAAGGAGACTGAATTTTTGCATATATCAGTGTTATGGACGGACGAATCCATAATGCAATTACTGGGCCCGGAAAAATCCTCACTGCTTCAGTGAGGCAGACAACCATGTAACACATAGTGTGGCACTACGGGAAACCATGTAATGTCCCGTATTCCTTCCAGGATAACTTAAGCAGGTAATTTATATCGACTTTCTGGAAAACATGCTGCCCGAACTTCTCGAAGATCTGCCCTATGGTTTCAGCTGGATACTGACTCGCACACAGCTCGTGAACGGGGGCGATGAATTGGTAGGGGCTGGCCTCCCTCGATTTCCAGACCTCATTCTCCTCGGTTATTTCCTCTAAGGACTATTAAATGAAATCCTGTACCAACCTGACAATGAGGGAGGATATGCAGGATCAAATAAGGGTTTGCACGAAGAGATCCTCTCAGCCTGTACATTGTGAGGAGACTGTGCAAATAATGTGATGAAACCTGCACTTGCCCTGAAAGGATGAGCTTGGTTACATCGAGGATCCACCTGTGCTAAAAATGTAAAAGTTATTAGAATTAAAAAGACTATACTTGACAAAACAGATTTGCTTGTCTCTTTTCTCGTCTTTGCATTACAAAAAGGGAGCAAGTCAGATGGTATTTAGCTTTTATTTGGAATGGCCGTTATTTACATTACATAAAATACGCTGTACAGAAAAGTTATAAACTTGTTTATTTGTTTCGAGCAATTTGTTGGCTATTGATTTCCAATCTACAGAGGTATCATTCTGGAAAAAAATAAAAGAACGTATTAATGAAAGGTCGTAAAACATTCGAAAATATAACTTAAGACATAAAAATGCTCACTTAAAAGTATATCGACAACTTTTATGAACCGTACTTCCGACTAGTAAATGATTAGATGCATGCTCACGGGACATGACCATTTGGGTTGATACAGGTTGTCCGGGTGCCTGTATAGGCTCATCAATTGACACCTGCGTAGGCTCGTGAACGTACAGTACTATAATTCACACAACAGTCTCAACACCACGACAATGACAACCGTTCATGCAATTAACGGACTTTGAATGAGGTCAGATTATTGGCCTCTCCGAGGCTGGATGGTCAACCAGATGGATTGCTGTCTGTGTTGCGGGATGCACGGACGGTAGGCTGATGTTGGAGTCAATGGGGGAGGAAGGCACACATGCCAGAAGAAGCACATCAGCTCATACCGATAAGCGCTACCGGACAGAACCATCGCCCTGAGGTAACTGCACGACATCACTATTCTCAGTACTGCTGATGTGTCAATAGCGACAATGGCACGCTGATTACACGCCGCAACAATGTCTGCCAGGCGTCCATTGTTGTGTCTTCCTTTGACACCTGAGCACCGTGTGATACGACTGCAATGGTGTCGTGAACGAGTGGGCTGGCGAATGGAATGGCGCCCAGTGGTCTTCAGCAAACGAATCCCGCTTTTGTTTGGACACCGACGACAGACCATAGGAACGTGCCAATGAACAATGCATCCGGTATCGCCATCGTGGTCCTACACCTGAGATCGCGGTCTGGGGTGCCATCGGCTGCGATACCATAATGCATTTAGTCACCATCCAAGGCACCCTGACAACAGCACGGTATGTCACAAGAGATTCTGCAGCCTGCATTACTGCACACCATACCTGGCGCAGTCTTTCAGCAGGATAATGCCAGACCGCACACGGCAAACATGAGCATGATCTCACCTCCCATGGTCTGCGAGTTCCCCAGACCTTGAGCACGTGTGGGACATGGTGGGACGTCATTTACGATCACCCCGCAATCTCCATAAATTGACATGGCAGGTTCACCAGGCCTGGGCAGACGTATTTTAAGATGACATTCGCCACCTGTATGATCACCTAAACCTGCGACTGAAACAATGCATCGCCGCTAGAGGTGGTGTCACAACCTACCGATGTCGGTTTCCGTTGGGACACCCTGTACAAACGAGTGCACGTCTTGGCTGCATAACGTATCTCTTGCTGTATATCTGCTTTTGGCTCATTCGTATAACTCCTTGTGGGTGGGGCAATTTCATTGCAAAGCAGTGTATTTGGTTACCTAAGGACCTCTGTAAACTTACACGTGCTGATGCAGTTAACTAGATTAACGCTCAATCATTTTCAGTCAGATTAAATGACTAACATGCAAAGGACAGGGATCAGTAATACAAACACAGCAAACATTCAAAAACGATCTCTGCGACCGGCAACGCATTGCTAAGCTCACCCATCCATTCAATGAATTATTTTAGGGTGTATCTTCGCATAAACTTTTTTCCTTAATTTTAGTCGTAGAAATCGACTATGTATAGCCAGCTCACTATTTCTGTGCTTTTAAAAAGGATATCGTGGGATACCTAGCAATGTTCTGCACTTTAAAATAAACACGCTTTTCATGCACTTTTGTTTACGTCATGGGCGGAGGAGCTTTACCAAACTTCACGAGCCGTTTACTCCCTTAAGGAATGCAATTTCGACAAAACGTATGAGGAAACTGGTGCAGAACATCGCTAGCTATCTCACGACATCCTTTTCAAAAGCACCCTCTATATAAAAAATGCACACATGCATAAATACCGTACCTCATCTCCTAGATTGTAATCGTCTTTTTCGTAAGTACTTGGATACATTCTTCGCTGAAATTAAAAATATAAATATAAAATACACATCTAGTCAGTTAGATCACAGCATTGATTTTTATTAAATTCCATTCTAACTAAAGAGTACTAGCTCAAATCCAAGTAAAAGAACTGCGGAGATAATCATGACATGCTCTCCAGAATCGCTGAGGCTGTACAGGGAGTCATTCACGACGGGACAACTGCCGAATCGACAAACATTTGAGCATGTGCGCCACCAGCTTTGCGAAAGTAAATCTGTCAGTGCTGGCAGATGTGGTGTTGGTTAGGTTAGATTGGATTATGGATATTTCTAAGCTCTGCATTTGTAAAGCGATGATGATGCCATTGTAAATCCCAGCGGGAAAATGACTCCTTTACTTCCAGAAGTCATCGACAACGCATCAATTCCGAACACACATTCTATGATGGAAAATGCTTATTTTGGACCCCTCTACCACTCTTTAAAATTTTGCCAGGTATTTTCCGAGCACCCTGTCGAACCCTCACTAATTTTTCTTCTTACAGATGAAAAAAATCTGCATACTTGGATCGTGGAAATCCTTTGCACTGGTAAACTTTTGAACAATCTTTTATATTATACACTGTACTGACTTCCAATACAAGAACGTCTAAATACCCAACATGCTCTACATTGCCAAGGAATACCAAAACGAAAGACAAGGTCCAGTAAAGGCAATGCGGTAATTTTATTGAGATCCGATGCTTTTTGATCATCACAGGTATCATCAGTTAGCGACACCAGAAGGCAGTGTGCTGATTGACAGATTCACAAACTGGTGGGAAAAAAATCCATACAATGGTCAGGTATTGTGATAAATCCAAGGCGTCCCAAATGAAATTTTCGATTTGATTGGCTCACTGCATGAACGCAACGAACCAATGAGATGTGGGGTGCATGTCAACTGGTGAAACGGCTTTCGAGAATTTAGTTGCCATGGGAGCAGACCGTGTGTTTTGTGTGCGTGACTTCTCTGATGAGGCGCTGTAGTGCCACTCCACATAATGCTCTGAATTAACTGTCATCGTGCGTCCCCTTTCATCTTCGAAAAAGTATAGGCCAATTATTCCTCATACTGACATTGTAGCCCATACAGTCACTTGGTGAATGAAGTTGCTTCTCATGCTTGCATTTTGGGGGCAACCTGTATAAATAAGGAAACTACATTTCTCGTTTAGCAACTTTCCCTCCTATTACATTTTTTTCACCTGTTTGTGAATCTGCCAATCAACAAACTGCCTTCTGATGTCACTGACTGGTGGATACTGCTCCTATTATACTATATACCGGGTGGGCAAGAAATAACGTGAGGTGTTCAGAGCTCGCTAGCGGGAATTCTATTAGGCCAAATGCAGTACATTTTGGTGTATATACTTAGTGAAACATGCACTTTCGATTTCTGCAAAAAAAAAAAAAAAAAAAAAAAAAAAAA
>JAHWFO010037920.1:1575194-1596105 GCA_023313115.1 Rhysida immarginata | reverse complement strand
AAAAATAGTACCAAAAGTCGCCATAGGGGGCGCTTATTTCAAGAAAATAATGAATACCTAATTGTCAAATGAACAAATACCGTACAAACCAACTTTAGCAACAACAATAAACAATGTTTTATTTTTAATTACAAATGGGTTTCAATATGACCACCAGTGTGCTATTCCAATAGCTGCATGCGGTACACGACATTTTCTACGGCAGCTCGCAGCATATTTGCATTAATTAGTCTGATATGTAACGTTATTTGATCCTTTAAGGTTGAGAGGTCAGGAACATGTGCTTGATACACAAGGCTTTTCAAATATCCCCAGAACCAAAAATCACAAGGGTTGAGATCAGGCGACCTGGGTGGCCATACCTTGGGAAAAGCACAACTAATTATTCTGTTGTCTGAAAAACGTTCTCGCAAGATCTGCTGCACCCGATGTGCGGTGGCGCACCATCCTGCATAAAAATGGTAGAATCCAGACAACCCTTTTCCTGCAATCGTGGTATCACAAAATTCTCAAGCATATCGGCATACCTGGCAGAATTGACGGAACAAGTCACCGGTCCAAGGGGACCAATTTCTTCAAAAAAGTACGGGCAGATGATGAAAGAAGCAGTAAAGCCACCCCATATGTTAGTTTCGGTGAATGCATAGGAGTTGGCAGAGACACTTGTGGACTTGATGCAGCCCAAATACGGCAGTTGTGGGTATTGATATCACCATTCAAATAAAAATGTGCCTCATCACTCCATAAAATTTGCCATGGCCATGCATCATCCACTTCCATACGTGCTAAAAATCTCAACGAAAAGTCAGTTCAGGTACGTTCATCTCCAGGAAGCAATTGTTGAACAGGTGTGAGTTTATAGGGATAAAATGTCAATATCTTATGCAATATTTTCCTCACCGTCGAATATGGGATATCTGTTTGGCGTGCTATTGCGTGTGCACTGCTGCTACCCTGCACAGTAGTCATCTCTTGTTCCACAACAGCAGTTGCAACTTCTTCAATGGGTTGCTGCCCGATTCGTTTGCGTCCCCGGCCTGGTTGCACTTCTAGAGTTCCGATAGATTCAAATCATTCAATCATTTTCCGTAAGTTAGTTATGCTCATCGGTCCTCTTTGTAACGTTTTCAATCGCCGGAATTCACGAAGGGCAGCACTAGCATTGTCGCTCTTCTGATAAAACAACTTGACTAATAACGCCCGGTCAGGCAGAGTAAGGGTCATTGTCAGGCCATTCGTTCGTGAATGATGAGAAATCCTCAGCCTTGCCTTTTATTGTCATGATTGCTCAACACGGAACGTGCTTATGCAAATGTATTCATTGTTTTCTTGAAATAAGCACCCCCTATGGCGACTTTTGGTACTTTTTTTTTTTTTTTTTTTTTTTTTTTTTTTTTTTTTTTTTTTTTTTTGCAGAAATCGAAACTGGATGTTCCACTAAGTATATACACCAAAATGTACTGCATTTGGCCTAATAGAATTCCCGCTAGCGAGCTCTGAACACCTTATGTTATTTCTTGCCCACCCGGTATTTAGAATTCTCCTGAGAATCGACAAATCCGACAAATCGAGAGTGATTCGTCCCTCCAGGTTTTTGGAAGTCGATAGCACATGATAAACTAAGCGGAAATGATTCACATCGAAAGATAGAGAATCTTGTTAAGTTTTTTAAGTGTCTTATAGGTATCCAACCTTTGTGCTGCAGCAAAAAAATTCAAGCCTGCATTCTAGTTCCTGCCACGCACGTCACATCCCAACATCTGACAGTCGATGCAAGCAACAGCATGAGTAGTGCTCCTCTCTTGCAGAGCAAATGGAGCATTCATTAAAAAACAGGCCAGCGGATATTGTAGGAAAAGTACAGTATGCACTAACCAGGAGACTGGGCTAAGATGTAGATACAAACCTGACGAATACGAAGCAGGCACTGTTCCCTGCTGTTGGCAGCACTGTCGAGCACGGAAATTAAAAACAGATGACAGGCGCACAGCGGAATGCTGTGTAGCAGAAGGTGTAGGGGGTCGTGATATCCATCGTCGAATGGTGCAGGTGTACGGTGATCACTGCATGTTAGTCACAAGGGTGAAAGAGTGGAACAAGCGATTCCGTGATGGGCACACGTCGATGGATGATGACCCGCTGCACTTCTTTGGATGCCTGCATTGCGGCTGTTTCATGCCCAGTCTCCTGATTCGTGCAGACGGTACTTTTCCTACAATATCCGCTGACCTGTTTTTTAATGAATGACCTAATATATCATAACCCTAAAGGATTAAGTCAGATAACTGTGAAGGGAAGAGGAGGAAAGAAGTCTCGAAAAGCACATTTTGTGAATTCTAAAACCACGTTTTCATTCCGATTGCCCTCCAGCAGCTCAATCTGTAAGTACCTATTACGAATGCAAACACTGAGAGATTCACTATCTACTCAAGCCTGTTTCCTTTATGCCTGTCATGATTACTGTTCTATCAGCTTTCGAAACCTCAGAGGGACTTATGAATCACCTGAATGGTGAATAAGGAAACCTGATACCGATCTTCGTGCACAAATTTTTCCAGTTCTCACAAAGACGCTGGAGGCGGAAAAGAAGCCCTATCCTTGTTCTCTTAAGTGAAGTTTAGTGGCTCTATTATCTTGAGGTCTGGTGCGTGCAGGACCCAGGAAAGATGCGAGACTTCATCTGCATGCTTTTCAAAGCATGATTTAACAATGGGAAACAATGTCTGCACAATGGGGTCCATATGATATAGCTGCCCAAACCATGATTGCGCCTCACCACGATTTACATTTACAAGGTACAAGAGCGAACGTGGCGCATATTCACCGCACGTAAAAACATCTACTGACGCTTTGTTTTAGTTAAAAAGTAACGTAGAAGCCTAATAGTTACTTTATTATGACCAGCAAGCATCATCAACATTTTAGCTGGTTGTTTCTCTCCTGACTCGAGGGTTTCCTGAAGGCAGCTCTGCTGTAAAGTTCGTTTGAAGTTCGGTATAGAGCAAACAGGTCTCGTTGCTTCCCACGTGAAAAAAGACTCAAAAGCCGGCACAAACATCACGTTAGTAACAGGACCTAGTAAAGAAAAGGAAAGCGTAATTGCATAAGAAATCTTAATCAATCAAAAGTCACTATGTAAACAATAGATAAGCTGCGTCACCTTTGTGTTTCAAGGTTCTAATGCACTGACAACTGGGAATGTGCCATAGCTTTGCTGTTGCATCGGTTGAACCAGTAAGTAAGTGCGATCCATTCTGAGACACAGCCATGCTACAGACAGATTTGCTGAAGATACATTACAATAAAAACGCCAGATTATTATTCTGCTTTAAAGTAATATATTGAACGTTCTCGTTTTTAAACGTGCAAACCCCCGAATAAAGGCATCTTGCATACCATTGGTTTCCCCTCCCCCTAAATCTTATCAAAAATCACAATCGACATTGTTACAGCACAGGAGGGAATACAAGCACTTCTTGGGTAAATTTAACTAGCTCAACACTCATTCTCTTGGGTAACAGGTCTCAAACTTGGCCATAAAAACGTCGACATATTGCTGCATATCAATGAATAATGAGCAGCACCCCCCTTCAAGGCACACACGTGGTCCGCCCCAACAACAATTACACATTGCAAAATTTGCATAACAGGCTGAGAAAGCTTTAAAGCTGGTGCATCAAACGGCAGGTGCATGAGCCTCAAGATGGGTAAACGTCCGGATTTAACAGACATCCAAAAAGGGATGACAACAGGCTATCGCAGCAAGGGTGGCACCATCTCCGAAATGGCGCGATTTGTGAACTGTTCACGGTCCGCTGTAGTGATGGTGTACACAGAGAGGACAGCAGAGACAGAAATTGCGTCCCAACGCCATCACTGTAAAGGGCCACGAGCCATCGACCAACAGGGTGAGCGGCATCTACGACGACTCATAAAAGGTGACAGGAGAGCCACAGTCCATCTACTGACCACCAGTTTCAACAGTGTTTGCCAACAGACTTGTATCCAACATTACCGTTGAACGCACCCTGCTACGGATGGGCCTGAACAGTCGACTCATGGTTGCTGCACCCATGTTGACCAGAGGTCATCGTTTACGACCCTAGACTTTGCACGTGAGCGCCGCCATTGGACCACAGACGAGTGGGCTAAGGTCGCCTTCTCCGACGAGTCAAGTAAGGCTCCATAAGATTGACAGACGATGGCGAGTGCATCGTGAACCCCATGAAAAGAGACTGCCCAGGAGGCTATTGTGGGCAGGAGGCTATTGTGTGCATGTGGGCGGGATCTTCTATTGGGAGCAATTAGGTGCACTGATTCGTCTAGAGGGCAATTTCATTGTCAATCATAGTGGACCAGGTGCACCTGTACATGCTCACGATCTTCCCCCAATGTGATAGTGTACTCTGCCACAAGGCACGTCTCCTTCTGGATTGGTTCGAGGAACACTACTGACTTTCGAGTGCTCCCTTGGCTTGCTCATTTGCCAGACATCAATCCAATCGAACATCTGTGGGAGCACCTTGATCGCCATGTACGGCAGCTGGACCCTCCACCTATGACTCTCGAAGCTCTGTGGACAGCCGGAACACTCTAATTACTCGCCACGAAGCAGCCCATCAGCACGAAAAATGGCATGGATTTCAAGGTTGCCTTTATAAGGGGGTAAGCACTGTATCAGCATCATTTTTTCACCTATGTCCTTCATATGTGTGCAGCTTGTCTTCAGAATAATGATATTCAGCAGTACGTGGCTACATTTAGTTAAAAAAATGAAGGTTGATTTTTCTTTTTAAATTTCTCATGTTTAAAAAAAGCGATCACCAAATATAGAAACATAAATTACAGGAGCGAAAAGGTTCACACGAAAAATTCTTCCGTCGTTTCCAGCAGCAAATAAATGGTGTTCTGCAGGATCCATTGTAACCGAGCTAAGACCAACATCAAATACTATCGAGAGCAGTAATTTGCCAGTCACCAAATCAAATAACTGAAAAAATAAAAAGGAAATATATCTGTAAGCGATGATATTGAAGTAAATGATCATTATCACTCCATGATCTGTTTGAATTCCAATCATACAGCACAAAAAATCAAACCAATTAAGAATATCCCTTCACATTTTATAAACGCTGTGGATACGGTCACGGCGCCGTGACTTGTCAGCGTTCACGATGGTCGAAAAAGGGAAGTGATGCGATCAAGGACAGAGTATGCGCTTTGCGCAGCAGAAGATTAATGATGAGCGAAACGGAACTTTGGCAAGCGAGAATCGTTCAAAGGAGTACTTCGCGAACGATTTCGCGTATATTCAAATGATTTACGTGCAGATAGTGAAATCAGACAATTCACGAAATACACAACTTATTCTATGAATTGTACAAAGTCTTTTTACCGCCAGTGTGCGAAATAGAAATGAGGAGGGGTGGCGATGCTGCCCGCCTTTTGATGGTCGCTATGCGTCTACGGCCGCCTGTTTTAAATTGTGCACATAGATTGTTTTCGTTTGACGAGCTAGCGAATCTTCTGTGGAAATAGCATGTGTGCACGTGTGAATCGGACACCAGCGGCCGTGTTTAGGGACGCACAGTGGCAATCAAAATGCGGACCCCCAACCCCTCCTCGTATCAATTTTCGCACTCGGGCAGCCAAAAGACATTGTACGATTAATGGAATGAGCAATAGGAACTTGCATACTTCGTGAATTGTGTGATTTCGCTATGCGCACGTAATTCGTTTACATATACGTGAACGTGAACGACTCCTTTGAATGATTCTTGCTTGCCAAAGTGCTGTTTCGCCGATCTTTCATTACACCACTCCTCTTTTTAGACCATCGCAAACGCTGACAAGTCACGGTGCCGTGACCTTATCAACAGCGTTTTATAAAATACAAAGGCTGCCCAAATGAAAAGTGGACACCAAATACAAGGGTTGCCAAAATGGGGGGTGGGGATGATCATTTGTAAGACAATGTCAAAAAGTAACGATGAAATTGATAGAGACCTAGTTTCGCCATTCATTCCCGGGTTTATCAAGGATATAACTACACTAAAGGCTTCTTGCCCTTATATACAGTAATATGGTACAATGGAATAATATACGTTATGATTCAGGATGCATGGATACCACAAAGTCTGGCACCTGAATGAGTGCAGTCTGCCATACCCGAAGGGAAATGAGTTTCTGAATGGCATTGTCTAAAACTGCAAGCATGGTGTGCAAACATTCTTATTTTCCAGTTTGCAAAAAATACAAAGTTTCTCCTTCAGCTCGCAAGATTATGTTTGCAAGGCGTCCTACTCGCAGAGTTCCCGTTTCAAGGGTCAACCGTAAACACAGCTACTTTGGGATGAGCTGGAACGGGTTGATGCTTACTGGATGGTGGTGGATCCTAATTAACTGGGTATCGATGTATTGTGAAATGTTGAATAAATTGCGACATGCTATTCCAGAAAGAGGAAACGATGTTGGACTTTTTTATGTCCGCATGTGGCCCAACGTCGTCAAAGCAAAACTGGTCGTGCTTTTTGGTTGGGAGGTTCTGAACCATGCAGCTACAATCTGGACATAGCACCCTCAGACTACCAGTGCTTTTGTCCCATGATGAGATTCCTGGGTGGCCACAAGTTTAAGACTGATCAAGAACCCAGATCTGCCATGCAGCCAGCGCTGGACTTATACATAAGCCGACTAAGCACGTGCTTAGGGCCCCGTTAGACTACGCATGTGAATAGGGGCCCTCAAATCCTCAGAAAAACAGGATTTATACTGAGGAAGGTGTGCCCCTAAAGGTACTAGTCTGGCCCTGCATGCAGCATTGGCTGTATTCAGAGCTGACAGTTTCAGCTGCACTTAGTTGTTTGCATGTACGTTTCATAATTTTCTTTGATAAAACAAAAAAATGGCGTTACGTCTTGTATCTCCTTGTATACAGGGTGTCTGGAAATAAATGGTAAATATTCATACAGCGCCGTAGTAGCGACTCCCGTGCATGACGTAGTACATTCGGTCGTTCGCGGATTATTTCACCTGTCACAGCAATGCGAGCAACCAGATCATCAACGAATGGAACAGAATCCGCCAAAGGGAGATAAAAGGCGGGACAATTGACATCTCTTGAACATTGTGGGCTGCACCACATTGCCTAGTCGCTCGCGGGACGCCAACAATCAGGCAGCGCAACATACTTTAATCCCTAGTGATGGCTACAGAAACAAAGGGCAGCATGGCGCTCTCGAAGGCAATGGGGCACTGAACGTCTGAAAGGGGCACCGAATGCAGCTAAATTCTTGCTTTAAAGTTAATAAACGCACATGGGCATTTCAGTGACCTACATTCATATTTTTAAGGCATAATGCTAACTTCGGAATCTGTATGTGATTAGGGCACGTTAAGGCTTTCTAATTTCTTCTAGTCTAATCTCTTCCTTACTTTGTGATGCCACAAAAAGACATCATCTCGAGGTACGGTCCTCAACAGTTTATAAAGTATATTTTTCAACAATGTATGCACTATTTTTGCAGGATAAAACTGTGAATAATGATTGCATCAAGATTTTTAAACTTTATACCTTATACGTGTCACCCCTGAGCATTTTATTAAAGTAAATTTAAACATGAAAGGTTATCGAGGAATACTTTGACCACAGGAAACCACCACTCACAAATACAAAAGGTTGGACTTGTCAGCGCGCAGGATAAAAAAAAAAGCACAAGGAGTAACGCGATAAACAGCTCGTCACGGCTACCAACTAAACTGATGCAGTTAGTTAATATTTTAAACGAATGTGCGTAGCTGTTTAATTACGAGGCTTTAAATCACTCACGCCACAATGACAAGCTCCAATGAATACTTAAGCCGCACACTGAATTCAATTTCTTGCGTTTGTGCAGCGCCGAGGGGCAGCATGGTACTGCGCTGTGCCACACTGATTTTGCCTAGCGGCATCACTGATATCCCTGTATCTCTGTGGGAGTTGGCTTGCGACACCATGTTCATAGGAATAAAAATGCTTTCTCACGTGTATGAATATTTACCATTTATTTCCAGACACCCTGTATATGCGGGAAAATTATTTGGAAAAGCGACTACCAAGTTTTCTATATAATTTGCAGGAAAAAAATTATGAATAACGATTGTAGCTAGCAGGTGAATTACAACTGTTTCACTTGCGATGTCATTCTCGTATCAAAGTAGGAGGTTAGGTTAGGCTTATAATATACAAAATAAAATCTTAGATTAGATTCTTTGAACTTACTTTACACGTCTGATCCAAGGAGCAAGTAACTACCCTTGCCTGCAGGCATCCAAACCCTATATAAATGTCCGTGACAGGAAGTGAATGCTGAGACCAAGTATGAAGAGGATTAACTGACGAATGAACTCCATTAATAATCTGGACATCTTCAGACAAAACACTAAAATCAAAGAAACATTCAACAAATCGGTGCAAATTATTTAGTTCAATGCTTTTCATCTGATTAAGTAATGGTTAACTAACTGTTTTGCATCATTAATATTAATTACACTAAACAAGAAGAAACTGCTTCATTTATGTTCCGAAAAATGAACAATTTGATGAAAATTTCACTGGAGAGAAACTTTACCTTGATAACTGCCAAACATGAATCAAATTATCTTCTGCTCCCGATATAAAGTAGCTACCATCGTCAGTAATTCTGATGCAACTAATAGCTTGATAATGTTTTGCCAGTACTGCCACTAAATTACCTGTAGAAATCTTTTTGAATATAAAAAAATAATAATAATAATTAGTAGCTCTATCTCTTATACTACAGCTCAAGACAGCGGATTCCATACGGCAATTAAATAAACCAATCACCCACAATCAGAAGATCATGTTGACCATTTCCGGAACAGTGTAGCTTGCCATCCTGGAATTGTTCCGTCTTCTGTGTGCTGAAACATGCCTTTTATTTGCTTTTCCGCACGAAAGTGAATGTGAGTATGGTAATTTGTGTTAATTTTTTGATTTGCATGCTTTACATTCATCTTTCCTTGTGTAGTGTGACTCTTTGTTAGCTACAAACAGTTCACCATGTGATTGTGGGTGGTTGGTTGGTCCGATTTGGATGATTTTTTTTTGTTATGTTTGTTTTTTTATGCTGAACAAGCTTGCAATTGGGTTTTTTTCTCTATCCCTTACGGTTTTTGAGATAAATTTTGAATGTGTCCTAATTTGCATATTTGGGATGATGAAAAGTGCACCATGGGATAGGCCACCCACAACTTCCTATTCATTGGATTCATCAAAATTGACATATCTGCTTTGGTTCAAAAAATAAAGGGGGGGGGGTTCAGACTTTTGTATTCACCCTGTATAAATAAAGTTGCCGTATGCAAACGACAAAAGACCTCTGCTATTTTAAGTGAATAATTGCCAGAGAAATACAATGATTCAAAGGATAAACGAGCCAGACAGGAAAGAATGCTGGTTATTTTTAAGGCAACTTTAAGAAAGTTATGTTAAAGAAACTTTATGAATGTAATTACCTACTTGCCAAACAAAGATTTTCTCCCTAATCCCTGCAATGCAATAACTATTATCAGGAGTTACACTCAGTGCAGTAACTCTTCCGGGGCAAACCATTTTCATATGAACATCCTCCTATAAAATCAACAGTTAAAATTCTTATTCTACATTCAAAAATATTTAAAATCAAAGAGAAATTAGCTCGACCTCTTACTATCTTCATACACAAATACTTACCTTGCCTTTAATGTTCCATATATGTAAGAGTGGCTTCTCTTTTTGAGCACTAATAATGTAATCATTTCCTATCAATGCAAGTGTATGGGATGCACTGTTACTTCCTTTGAAAGATTTCAATATGGTTTCGGTATGAACATTCCAGGTGTAAATACTGGATGAGTTCTCAGTATCGTCACTGGTAAGTGCAACCTATTAAAGGATAACTGCAACTTGTATTCAAAATGATGACATTCATTAAAAAAAAATAAAAACAGCAGCAGATAAAAATAAACATCTATTCTTCTCGAGGGACATCTGGATATGATTACTAGAATACAGCAATAATTTACAAGTATTTAAAAAAAATAATCCAAATACGTTGCAAAGGAATCCCAAATGTGTTTGGAATGCTGGGATATGGTGATAAGAACATTGCCTTGTTGGAAGAGACCAAACCATTCATAATGAATGCAGGATATGAATGAGTGAAACTCATCAGAAAGAATGTATTGATAGCATTCACCTGTCATACGTGACACCAACCTGTACAGTCCCTGTTGAAATGCAAAATCCATGGATTCATGAGTTTTCTCCACACATGAATTCTCCATCAGTCTGAAACATCTGACAATGCGACTCGAAGGATACTCATTTCCAATAGTCAGTGTCCAGTAGTGATGTTCCCAAATCCTTCATGATCATGTTTGTCAAGACGCCAGCACTGAATTCCGATGTCATTTGAGACAGTGTTGCATGCCCATTGTGTGAAATGATTCTTACCAGTCAGCACTGGTCACATTCATAAGTTCGATATTTTGCCAAATTCTTGTAGTTAGGGGATGCCCTTGAAATGGTCACATGCAAAAATTGGGAATTAAAATAATGTCTAAACACTGACTCTATCGACAAAAGCTACCAATTTACTGAATGCTAACATAATATTGTTTCAAGCGTCTCTTCAGAGGACGACAAGCAGACCTGCAATAAGGGAAACGCATTGTAAAACCATGGAGCGAATATTATAGGGCAGTTCATTCCATATATAAATGGCACTGTATGGAAACTGCCTAACTCTAAAAAATATCGTCTAGTATTATGGGTACTGGAATCTGATTTAAACCAACGACTAACAAACGCAGCAGGATGACTAGTATTATGAATAGCTTCGACCAGTTAAATAGTTAGGGCTAATTTAGAAATACTCGTAATTGTTGGCAATTTATATTTTTTGCACGCTACAGTGACTGACTCCAGCTTATTCAATCTGAAAGCCGTCCAGATGATATTATTATAAGCAACTGTCAGTCTTTCAATATTTAACCGTTGAAGCAGACGCCCAGAAGATGGCTCCTTAGTATAATTGCGGTATTATAAGAGTATCGACACATTTGCATTATGGATAGAAAAGTTCTCAGTCTTTTAACCAGATAGTTTCTACGGCGAAGCGAGGTTATTAATTAGTCCACGAGTTCAGTAAATTTAAGGTTAGAATCAAACCTAGTATCTTGATGGAGGTAGTTGTTTAACTCTTCTTTAGATATCGTCAAGATGCTGGTCTTATCCTGGGAATACCATTCAGACAAGTACTCCAGATCTTCTTAAAGAAATTCTGTAACTTTTTCTCGCTCCTGTGATATGTACGGCGGGCATAAAAAAATCCCCTCGGCAATTGCAATCAGATTCTCTCTTACAAAAAGTACCTTTCAGCGCAGATGTATATTATTTTGGTATAAAATGTTGGTCTCCAAGTTCGATCTGTGCCATCTTAAGTTTTGTAATTTATAAAATTTGATTAATTTATTGTTTTTTTGTTTCATGTCACTATACCTTGATTTTACCTGTGATGTTACCTGTTGGGGGCCCTACTTGTCGACGTTTTTGGCCAAATGGGCACCGACCGAATGGAAATGCCAAATATCGAAAACAACCTTAGTTTTTACGAAGCACTGAAACTCCTATACACTAATCATTGTGAGAATTATAACTCTCTGGATACTATGAATTCTGATATTCTCAAAAAAACTGCCACATCAGAAAATTTAGAGATATATAGGCCTACCCGCCCTTCAATGCATTGCTGTCACAGATATTTTTCTTTCTTGCCCTGGACGTCAGACGTATAATCTATTAAACATGCACAGGATATGCTCGGCTCAAGTTCCTCCAATTCCAATGAACTGCGGACTCGCGTATAAGCAACTCCACAGATAAACGTTCGAAGCAGTTTTGATCCAGAGTAGCCCTTACTGCAGCTCATGGAGTTTTCATATAGAATGCTCTGAAACTGTAAGTACTGGGAGGTAGGTCAGCATTGCAATTTTCATAAACACTAGTGTCTTACGAACTTCTGTCATCTACCGCACCTACACTGAGTGGCCAGTTTATTAGGAACACCCATGACTATGCAAATCCGTTAGCAAAGCAATTACTATGCATCAGTTGGTCACGTGACAGTCTGTACCAATATAAAGCGAAAACACACCTGTCAACTGCAGGTAGTTTGACCGTCACCATGGGGAAAACAAAGGATCTGAGCGACTTCGAATGTGGGATGATCGTTTGTGCCCGGCAACTTGGACTGAGCATTTCCGAAGCCGCACGTCTTCTAGGCTTTTCCTGAACAACCATTTCGAGGGTTTACCAGGACTGGTTAAACAACCAGGAAACAACCAGCCAGAGACAAGCCTGTTGTTGCAAATGACTCGTTGATCCAAGGGGTGGGTATAGGATGGGAAAGCTCGTTTGTGCGAATAGAAACGTCACGACTCGTCAACTCACCATGGAGTACAACACTGGAACACATAATAGCATCTCTGAATGAAATACATACCGTACATTGGCAAGGATGGGCTACAACAGTTGACGGCCAGTCCAAGTACCTTTGATCTCCACCCAAAACCGCAAAAAACATCTCCACTTTGCTTGTGATCACCAACACTGAAAGAAGGTGTGCTGGTCGGATGAATCCCATTTCCTATTGCATCATGCAGATGGCCGACGCAGAATTTGGAGACAACAGCACAAAGTGATGGGCCTCTCCTGTTTGATTTCCACTGTTCAGGCTGGTGGAGGCTCTGTAACGGTCTGAGGAATGTTTTCCTGGCATACTCTTGGTCCGCTGATACCTGCAGAACAACGCCTTAATGGTCTCATTGTTGCCGACCACGTTCATCCCTTCCTGGCTACTGTGTTTCCCCTTATCGGAAGGATACTTCCAGCAGGACAATGCTCCGTGTCACAAGGCTCGCATCATCATGGAATGGTTCCAGGAACACAATAATGAATTCAACTTACTCCTCTGGCCACCACAGTCCCTGGATTTGAACCCAATCGAACATCTTTGGGATGAGCTGGAACGGATTACTCGATGCATGGATCCAATAAGCATCAACTGAGAGCAGATATTGCATACGCATGGGCAAACACCACGGAACAATGCTTCCAGCGGCTAATTTAATCCATGCCACGGCAAATTAAAAGAACGTTCCAGTCACGCTGTCATGCAACGAACTTCTGGTATTTAAAGGTCTTATTGTCATTGCCTTAACTTGGTCTATGGTATGAGAATGACGTAAAAATTGACGGACGATTTATAAATCACCAAACCATACTTCGTCCCCCCACCTTCATCCATCCCAGATTATAGCTCTTCTATAATGTCAGTTATTTATATTCTAATTACCTCCGATAAATTCATCATCAAACAGCGATCGAATAGGCTATGATACGAGATACCCTTCTCTTTTCACTTAGGTTTTGTTTCCAAGATAATTGATAACTTTGCATGAAATCACACGTGCTTGATATATAGTCTTTGCTCAAATACGACTTCAACAGGCCGGAAATTGGCTGCTGCAGAGAGACTTAACATTCGCCATCTATTGGCGAAAACTGGCTCTAATGATTCTGAAATTATTTAATAAATTTAACCCCTACCCCCACCTTATTCTTCAAGTTAAAAATATAACCAAGAACAGATGAAGGAGGCGGAGGTAACCCCTTCAAACATGCTGAGTAAAGTGTCCTGAAGTAGGGAAGTACATTTTGCCGATTAATGTTAAACGAATAATAGGTCACAAACGTGACCAAATTTTACAGTTTAAAAAGCGAAACGGGACGCGGACTTAAGGACAACCCTTATCTGAAACAGCAGCTTTTTATTTTTGATTTTTTTTTTATTACTTATCTACATTGCTTTGCAATGAAATTGCCCCACCAACAAGGAGTTATCCGACCTTATCCATATATAGTGGGGGGGGATCGTCTACCTCCGACCATGACCTACTTTATTATTACTTTAGTAATAATAAAGTAGGTCATGCTCCGACTATAAGTTGATTTAAATGCCAAATCTATCCACCAGATGGCATCCGCTACGGTTTATGAATTTTGTTCTAGTTTATTTACAAAAGTTTAGTGAAGATGAAAGTTAAAGACTTAAAAGAGAAGCTTCAGTTAATAGGAGCGAAAATTGACGGAAATAAACAAGTATTGACTAACAGTGAGCAAATTTTATAATGAATTACGATTTACGAAAGTGACGATGCTAAATATTGGGCTAGGCTACGACATCTCATTTAACCTCACTGAATTTTTCGATCTGTAGGAAATCCATGAAACTTGAGATTTTTGGTTTTAACATTGTTGTTCGAACATTGTGGAACTGAACAATTTACATGCATGTTCTTATACAGTATTCTTAACATTGCCGAGATTTTCTCCTCATTAACCATAGCGTCATAGCCTCAGGTTCATAAAGCGTAAGCGCTGCCATCTGTACTTAAATCAACCTATAAGAGAAGCACGTTAGCTCGTACCAATAGGCGGATACTGCGAACATCACCACTCCCGATACTACTCCAGTGTCAATAGCCAATAGCGCAGACCATAGGAACGTACCAATGAACAATGCATCCGGTATCGCCATCGTGGACCAACACCCGGGATCATCGTCTGGGGTGCCATCGCCTACGATACCAAAACGCCTTTAGTCACCATCCAAGGCAGCCTGACAGCAGCACGGTACATCACAGAGATTCTGCAGCCCTTTCTGCCCACCATACCCAGCGCAGTCTTTCAGCAAGATAACACCAGACCGCACACGGCAAACATGAGCATGGCATGTCTGCATGATGTCAACTGCCTGCCATGACCCACGAGGTCCCCAGACCTATGCCAATTGAGCACGTGTGGGGCATGGTGGGACATAGTTAACAATCACCCCGCAATCTCCATGAACTGACACAGCAGGTTCAACAGGCCTGGAAGGAGGAAAAAGGAAGAAGGAAAAAGCAAAAACTTGTTATTCCACGGTTCTTGGTCTCATCTTTCTCTCCAATGAGCCATCCAATTTCCACTACATCAGTAATATTGATTGTCGCAACCGAATCGGCTGAGAGTGCCTTCCACAGGTATCAGTGAGCCCAGACAATGAGAACACTCTCCACACCATGACGCTCCACCACCAGCCTGGATTTGTCCAACTATGGTTGCAGAATGTTTGTTCTCAGAGGTTTCTCGCCTCACCCGCCAACGGACGTCACTTCTGTGGAGCAGAAATCATGACTCATCGGAGAAGGCAACCTTTTTTCCTGTCAGAAGTGGTCTAATTTCTGTACTGTTTTTGGCGATGAACCTTTGTCAGCATGCGTGAGGTTACCATCCATCTGCTGCGGAGGCCCATACATGGCAGGGTCCTCTATACTGTGGTTTCAGAGACATGTCTGGTAGCACCCTCGTTGGTTTGAGTGGTAAGTTGGTCCACTGTAGCTCTTCGGTTGGCCTTCACACACCTTCACAGCCATGTTCACCTCTTTCATCAATGGAACATGGTGCTAAACAGTTCCCATACCGTTTATTCTGAACGGTCCCATTTTCGCATTCATGGTACACTTTAACTACAGCAGAACGAGAACAGTTCACAAACTGCGCGGTTTCCAAAATGCTGCCACCCATGGCCCGAAAGCAGATTATCATCCCCTTTTCCAGATCTGATAAATAACGTTTCTTACCCATTGCAGTAATGAGTGATATGTTTTTAACATAGTGGAAACTTACCTTATATAGTAACCAATTCCCAACATGTGACATAGTTCCTCGGCTGGGCAATCCTGAAGACAAACGTAAGGGGTGGTCATAATAATGTGACTTGACTAGTGTCGGACTGAAAGCGTGTTTTACCTTTCGGCTGAAGCCGAAACCAAAATTTCGGCTATTAACTTTTTTCGGCCGAAAAAACGAACTTATTTAGATATTGAGATGTGATATATAATGTCAAAAAAAGGCCGAAAGTACCGAAAACTGAAAGAAAAACCGAATATTCGGCTGGACACTAGACTCGACCCTGTATATGCCTCAGGTAATACCGGGTGATCCAAAAGTATATTCATTTTTTCATGAAACTAATCATTTCTTTGCCGTGACGAATTCTTTAGCAAACAACGTGCAATGGTACACCTGCACTAGAAAGACACCTTATTTTTATGCAAGATGGTGCACCTGCACATTATGCGTTCGTAACCCAAAACATGTTGAACCAAATGTTCCCTAACGGTTGGATTAGAAGGCGTGGCACATTGTGTGAGTGGCCAGCCAGCGCCCATTCAAACTCCTGCTAAATGCGAAGTCGGATCTGTTATTCGATTTCTTAATGCCAAACACGAGTCTCTAGCTGAAATCCACATACAAATTGTTGCTGTTTAAGGAGGGGGATGTTAACAAATGGGGTCTGCTTCCTCCATGACAATGCTCGACCCCATATGGCAAGTGTCACCACAGAGTTGCTGAAAAGCTTCAAGTTGGAAGTTCTGGATCATCCACCGTATACTCATAGTCCGGACCTCACACGCAGCTATTTCCATCTGTTTCTTCATCTGAAGAAGCATCTTGCTGGGAAACTGTTCGATGATGATGACGATATGAAGCGTGAAGTCAACGCTTGGTTCAAAAAGACAGGTGGCATCCTTCTATGACACTGGAATACAAAAGCTTGTCCCCAGGCTCATAATGGGATAATGGTGGCAACTACACTGAAAAATGAGCTTGTATAAATGTACTTGATAGTAATGAAGGCGCATTTTAAAAATTTTTTTGACCATGTCATGACGTTCGTATCTTTACTTTCCGGATGTGCCTGGTATCATAAAACACAAATTGTTATCGAAGAATTGTTATACAAAGTTTCATGAAAAAATGTAAAAAAAAATGTAACATACTTTTGGATCATCTGGTATATAAATTGGGATTGTCCCAGTAAAATCGGGACGTCTGGTTACGTTACCTTTGGAGAGTCGATCCATTAACTTCACAGAGGTCCTGGCTTATGTAAAAGAGTCCCACATGCTGTGTGTCCTGCATTCTATAAACAGTCCAAAACTTTGTCGCACTGAAATTTTGCTAGTGCCAGACTACGAATGGAGATACTTTTGCAGGTTTCAAATAGAAATATTGAACAATAAGTGCGCGCTTAAAAAGTTTTTTTTTATGTTTATTTTTTTTGTTTTATTCTTTAGTCTTCTTCTTGCAAAATCTATTTATTATTGTAGTCAATTATCTACCCTGCCAAGAAAAACAGATTTGATCCACCTGACCAAAAACAAGGTCCTGAAAAAGTGGCAAAATAATGACCCAGCATCTCAAGTGCCTTGATAGAACGAGTTTGGCCAAAACAGAACGCTTTTTTCTTCTGCAGTACATACAAACGCGTTATTGCCCACTATACTAATTTAAATGGTTGTTCTCATTTTCCAATATTTATTCTTATTCATAGATTCCAAATTTTCCTCTAGGATTTCTTTAAGGATAAATATTGAATATTGTCCATATTCTTGAGGACAAGGCATCTTTGGATGTTTAATGCTTATTTGGTCAAAGCTGATAAATATTGAAGGGATAGTGATGATAAAAAAAAAAAAGAAATAAATTTTCCTCAACAGGATTTAAAAAGATAAAATTAAAAAGATCTCACAAGAACCCCCTCCCCCCCATCAATCCAGTGGATAGCTGGTTTTCACGCACCCAAAGTCAATTTTTTCCTTAGAAATTGGCTTAAACACTCGTGTATAGAGCAGATACATTATATTGAAATCATTCCAAAAATTTCAACATATCTATATTGAATTTTTAAGTTCAATAATATTCTGCTCACAAAGGAATGTTTTGATTCGTGGAAGTACATTGCAAAACTGAACCTATTACATGTGATAGAGCATAAAAAAGAAGACTATGCGCACAACTTTGCGAGCAATGAACCACTGGCAACACAGACATTAATAGCAAAAGTTGAAATTTCTGGCCCACTTTGCTGATATGTTGAAGATGTGTTGATTAGTCAGGTTCTGAATCAGTCTTTACCGCAACAGCCCACAAACTAGCTGTCTTATGAATTCTGCCTCCTCAGCTTCTTAATGGAACCATCTCCTGTACTTCAGAGAAAACTTCATCTTCAATTTGTCTTTGCAAATCGTGTATTTTGGTCTTGCCAGAGTCTTCTTATTTCCTGCACAGTTGATCCATTACCAACTTTTCTCTTCAATGCTTGATCAGTGGTAAATTTCTATCTGGAAGAAGCCTCAATTGCTTTTTTTTGTTTACAAAGTAATGGAAGATCATCAAAAGTCGCGTGCCATATGAAAAGTTTATGAATGTTGGCTTTACGTTCACATGGTTTCACAAGCTTTTCATTTATGTTCAAAATGTGCACCATGCACTCGAAGACAATGTCTCAGACGATCCAATTTTTCTTCTTTCAAGCGTAAAAGTGTAGCTGGCAGAATGCTGTGTAGGGTATTGGTGATTCTTTCCTATAAGTCATCTAGATTTTCGGTCTGTGTCTGAAACAACTGCTCTACACGTTCCGGTATCAGCATTATTCCTCTACTTCACTATTTCACCTACAAAATCAAAGCAACCGATTAATCCATTTGGTATGAGACTTTTGAGACATACGGTATTTGGGTAGTTTTAGCCCAGATATTTTAACTCTCGCTGCATTTGTGTATACACAATTTTACTATGAAACCATACTTTTGAAACACGCTGTATAACCAACTCCCTTCCCTCCCCACTCATTTTACCGTTCACTGTTGTCACAGTTTCGATATCCCCCCCATTTACCCTTCCGTGGAAGGGGGTTTAGTAAAATATACGATGGGAATAGGGCACACCCTAATTGAGAGCGTTGAGCATACACTGATTAACCAGAATCGAGTATTGACCTGACTGAACCCGCATGAGAAGACCCCACGGAAGTGAAAGGAGATCCTTAATGTACTGGGACGTTATTTCAAGAATTTGTTGTAGCTTCTCCGCATGTCACCTGCCATCCACAGAGTACAAACCCAGTGGCTGAAACTTCACTTTTAACTGCGGAACTGCTAATTTTAAGATTTTCATAACTTTTTGAAGGAAATTGTCTACGGCTCATTGCACGTAAAAGTTTGTGCATAGTCATCTTTTTTCTTTTTTTTTTCAAACCTATGTTAACCTAATAGATAAAGTAGTCTTTAGGTGTCGAACCATGTTGAGATATCTCTGTTGTGTTGGTATAGCCACATGATGCAATTTCCCAAGAGACCAAAGGGTTGGCCTAGAACCACATGGCTTGACTATGGAGAATTTGGGTTCAAATTCAAGTGTCTGATAGCAAAAGATTGAGATAATTGGAGATCCTCCATAGGGCTGCTGCCCCAGGGCCTAAACAGCTAAGTGGATTTGAAATGTAAGCAAGCCATCTTTCTTTTCAGGTTTCGTTGAACAAAAAAGGTTCAGTTTTGCAACCCACTCACACAATTCGAAACATTCCCTCATTAAGCTACCCCATTATGTTCAATGATGAAATGTTTATTTTTGGAAGAAATATAGGTGAATAAATAACTGGACAGTAATCCACTCTCTAAGTTTTAATTTATTTACAAGATATTCTGCAAATACATTCTCTGTACACTATACAAAATAATTTGACGATGCTCTGTTGCAATTCTGCACCGAGAGGGCAGGAAAAGAAAAGGCATTCGTTTCTTACACAAAACTGTCAATTCCTCTTTACAACTTCTGAAAACGAAATAAACACTTTTTATTTCCCTTTCGTTCTTATAGAGAAAAAAGAAGTAGGAGTTTGTTGGAATTTTTTTTTTTCCACAACCTTAAACAAAACATTTAAGTCTGTTTAACTCGAAATTTAATACTAATTTTCTCCGATAAATTCATTAAAGAACAATAACCATTGAGATTTCATACATTTCCCCCTACATACAGTTGATGCAGTGAAAAAATATCACATTTTATATCATTACCATGCAATATTTTATTTTGTATACTTAAAAACTATAAGAATCTATGAAAAAAAAAAAAATAATAAAAGTAAAATTTATATGCTCAGAATAAATTATATGACAAATGCTTGTGGAAATACAAAAAAAAAAAATCAATATCTTAAAAATACATTAACATTAAAAAGACAAAATCTTTTCTTTAACAGAAGACATTTACCTTACCTTCAAAAAAAAATATATTAAAAAAATAATCCACAAGCATTTGTCAAAAGAACATAGCATAATTCATTAAGGGGAAAAAAAAGTTGCTTATAGTCTGCCTGTCCTAGGAAGAACATTCAATTCCAATAAACATTGTATGCCACAAGGTTGCAAGAGTCAAATCACATAAAAAGCTAGCCTCCACCTGTCAGCCCTGGTTAGCTGCAGAAATAATTTCTTTATCAGGACGTCTAAAGCAAAGTTTTACAGAGCAAGAGAAATCATTATAATTTGGGCCCAATGTAATAGCTATGGTAGAACCTCGATAAATCGAATCTCAAGTGAAGAGCAAAACGCGAGATTATTTATTTAAGATTTATCAAAGTTCGAATTAAAAATAACACATGATTATTCAATTTATAATGAAAATTATTTAGCCAACTGGAATAGAGTATGTTTATGAAAGAAAACCAATCGGGACCGCTTATGAAAACTTCTAATAGGGAAGAGATAGTTTTATAATTTCCAAGCAGCTTTTTCTATTGGAAAATATGACTTTGTGAATTCGGCCGTTTCTCAACTCGGAGTCTTTACTCCTCTGCAAATCTTTATTAATAACGCTCTAGTAGATCAGGAACATCTAGCTCATTTCATAAATTATTATTGGTTGAAAACTAGTGATCGGGATAGAGAGAGACCTGAAAGTATAAACTTCAGACCTAAC